>QKYT01000249.1:57634-80766 GCA_003550305.1 Glomus cerebriforme
AATGTCCATGTCCAAGTCCAATGACAACACTGGGTGTGAGGGAGAATCAGAGCATACTAATATCTAAGGAGGACTTGCTTTCAGTCCTCACTCTGAGGACTCATGCTACATAAATGTGATGTGTTAGGATTTTCCTTTCAGATGGAGGTCTTATTTCTGTTCTTTAAAATTTTATTCTTATTGTAAACCAGGCATTGTTTACTGATTTACACGTAATAAAGTTCATGATTCAGCGCGTCTTCAAAAAAAAATATTTTATATAATTATTGTCCTGAAAATTAGCATTAGCATCCAATTTCTAGAAACTTATTAATATTTTGTACTAGTTTGAAAACCCAGGTGTATTGAGAAGAGATTCAGATAAACTGGACAAAGAATATTCATCTTAAGAGGAGATTTGGAAGGACTAGTTGGAAGGATTATTTTTTAGTTCTAACACTGAAGTATTGGAAAGAATCAGAACATAATCGTATCTAAAGTAGAACTTGCTTCAGTTTCCATTCTGAGGATTCATATCAGTGTTTAGAAATGACCTGGTCATTTGAACATTTTTTAGATTATGAGTCATTTGGTCAAAGGATTATGAATCCTTTGTCCTTTGTNATTTCACAAATAACCCAAATGCCAAATGCCAAATGATCAAGTGTCATTTGACTGTCATTTGCATCATTTGTCATTTGATCATTTGGTTATTATTTTTTTAGAAATATGTTAGTATTGTAAAATAATTAAATACTTTATTTAATAAAATGTTTAGAAATTTTGAAGTNAAAATAAATAAAAAATAATAAAATAAAATAAATAATAAAATTAATTAAAATAAAAATTTAAAAAGATGATAAAAAAAAAGCCTAAGAGGAGATCTGGAAGGTATTCAGTACCTCCCAGAAAAATTTTTTTTATATGAGGTAAACTAAACGTCCATATATTACACAAAAATTTTTTAATTAGATAGATATAGTATTATTTTTATTGTATTTTTAAGCAGTATAGAATCTACGATAATAAAAAATGCCAAAACTTAATTTAAAATTAAACAAATATTATATTATTATTAAATTAATAATTACAATAGTATCATGATCTAAACACGTAAATACGTTAAACAAGTTGATCATCCAAACAAATATTTAAATAATTTCGCATGTTATTTTCATCTCGCATTTTCTATTCTTACGCTTTATAATCCTATAAAATGGGCAAACCACTACATCCATTTCATTCATATTTTAAGTTAGTTTCAAATCCAAATAATAAATCCAATAAATTTGCCATATGCTTGTATTGTATTGAAGAACATACTCAGAATATTGCAGTATTCAAGAAGGAGTGTCATGTTGTTAATAAAGCAAAATCTTGTCATGATCATTTGACAAAATGTGAAAATTTTAAAAGTCAATATAGTGAAAGTGAATATACAGAAATCCTTGCATTAAGCAATAATGATGATAATTATAAAATCAAAGAAGTAACAGATAAAAGAAAGGTTAGTCTAATAATATATTACAAATTATAATTCATAATTATTAATATTAATGTTATTTAAAAAATTGAAGCCTTCTCTGAAAAAGAAGTAGATGAAGTTAAAAATAATAAACGTGTAAAAGTTACATCAATTCAAGCTATTAAATGATAAGCTCCTCTTATAAATTATGTGTCACGCTCATTATCAGCACAAGATATTCCACATTTTCGCCAACTTTTTTTTAATATGGTGGTTTCAAATGAATTACCTTTTTCTTTTGCTAAAAATCCAAAAACTCGTGAACTTTTCAAATTTTGTATACCAGCAGTTAAACTGCTCTTGGCAAAAGCTCTTTCTGGGCCAGTTTTAAAAGATACATCAAAAGATCTCGTTAAAACTATTATTAATACTGCACAAAAGGATTTAAATGGAGTTACTACAGCATTTGATGGATGGACAAATGTCTGATCTGAGCATTTATTTGGTGTAGTATTTATTACATCTGAGGAAAAATCATTAACTTGGGGTGCAAAGGATATTAGTTCTGAACAATCCAAAACAAGTAATGTAATTTTCCATATAAAAGATATTATGGAACAAGCACATAAATATCAAATTAATATTAAATGCTTTGTATCAGATTCAGCTGGAGAGTATGCTACTGCTAGGTATAGGATTATTTTATTTTAATTTTAATAAATTACACATTTATTATTAAATAATAGAATTATTTTTTGGCTAATCAAAATTCTAAATTAATAATTTTTTTTATATATAGACGTCAGATATGTATTGAATATAAAGACAAAATATTTTTATCCTGCATGGCCCACCAAATAAATTTGGTATTTGGTAATATCTTTAAAGAATCAAAAAAATATAAGGAGATTTCAACAAAAGTAATTTGAATTGTTAGTTTTTTTCATATGGCTCCTTATTTTGCTGGTAATTTGAGAGATGAGCAAATGCTAATTTACAATAAAACTATTTTACTAGTAAGACCTGGAGACACATGGTGGAATAGTTATTATTTCTGCTTTTATAGTCTTTTAAAAACTGAAGGTATCATTATTTTTTTAAATATTTGTATATATTATATAAGTAACAATATTAATAAAATCTTTTTTAGTCATTGACAGCAAAGTTTTCACTTCAACGCACTAAATCTAAACGTGCAACTACTTCAACAAATGATAAATTTTTANCAGCTGATATTGTTCAAATTGTTAATGATCCTTTATTTTNGTCCATACTTTTTGAATTACAAAATTTATTGCTTCCACTTTGTGGATTTCTCAATAAACTACAAAAAGATATAGCACNCCTTCATGAAGTACTCCATATTTTTGCATTTACAATGAAACTTTTNNGTGAATTACCTGATNTTGAATTTAGTGTAAAAATNGTAGAANGACTTGAAAAAAGATGGGTTCAATGGGAACAGCCACTATTATTACTTTCTTTTATCCTTCATCCACATTATGGTNTTGGCACATTTCATTCAACTGCAAAGCGTGTTACTTATACAGACTTTGGACAATGGATTAATTATTATTACAAAGTTTGGTTTAATAATCAGCCAGAATCCATTCTTCTGGAATTTATTAAGTTTAAAAGAGGGCAATATCCTTTTNATCCATCAACAATAAAACAATTTGGACAGGATATTATGAGTTTTTNGNAATCATGTTCAGGACATACTNNANAATTATCANGTTTNGCATTACATCTTTATAGTATTTGTGTAAATGCTGCTTNAGTANAANGACTATGGTCTACAATGGGATTTCTNCATACAAAAAGAAGAAATCGATTGAAAGTGAGTTATAGTTTTAAATTTATTTTCAGGTTTTAATAGAATTTTTAAATTTTTAACTATTTTTTTTTTATTTAGAATAAAAAAGTTTTAGATATGGCAAGAATTAGAAGTGATATCCTTTATAAACGTAAAATTAAAGAAATAGAGGAGGGACAGAAACAAGTACGACGCCTTCATATTGCTCCACCAATCTTAAATAATCAAGAAAATGATAGTTTGGANGAAGANGAGGATGAATCTGACTATGAAGATGAAGATTTAAATGTCAGTGACTTAGATGATGANTCAGAAGATGATAACTTAGACGAAAAAGATGATGATTTTCACTGGTCAGAAATTTGTGCAAATTGGATTAATTTGATTGATCACGAAAACTAATTTGAAAATGAAGAAGATAATCATTTATTAGAAATGACGTATAATTTTCTTGCAGCTAGAAGGGACATACACCCCGCTGATGATGAGACAGCAAAATGGAGTTTAGAGTATCTTTTTAAAGAAAATCTTAAAGCACTAACTTTTTAGGAATAGAATTTCATACCTCATATGATAATTCAACTGTAGTATAACTATCGTTAAAATTTAAATTTTAAAATAATTGTAATATTTGTATACAGAAGTAGTTACTTAATAATACATTTTTCTGTAAAATATAGATAGGTGGTAGTAGGAATTATATTTTATTTTGACAATTTGTTAAATTCAAATGCGCTTTCTTTATAATAAAGTTTTTTTNTTTTCTACTTTAAAAAGTAAAATTTTCGTTTAATATATGTTTTCTTATGTAAATAATTAGTATTTAAATTACAAATTGCAAAATTACTATTTCAAAAAAATAACATTATATCACGTGATCTGATAAATACATATTACTATTAAAACTTTTTTTGTTACATATATTAATCAATTTTTTTAAAACTATTTGATATTATTATTTATGAATAAATAACATAAGTAATAAAATCTTACATAATATACAATATTAATCAAATGACAAATGACATGTCATTTGAATTATTTGTCATTTCAAATCATTTGCCGAACACTGACTCATATTATATAAGTACAGCAAGTGGTACATTTCTACATTAGGGTGGAGGGTAAATTTATGGATGTATAATCTTTATGGTAAACTGACTATATACATTGTTTTACCCAATAAATAAAGAATATTCATATCATGTTACTTTCAAAAAAAAAAATTTTTATATAATAAATTTATAGATTATAATAATTTCAGTATTTTTTTTTAGAAAAATTTAAATAGTATACATTTGGTATATCCTTTTTATATATATTATATATAAAAATCAAAAGGATATTTTTTTTAAATATAGTTGGAATAATGTGAACCGAGATTAAATGACCAGTTGTAACTATCACATAAATGACATAATGGATTATGTTTACTATTTTTTTTTAGATAAGAATATATTTTTATTTGAATTTAATATTTATTTTATAATTTACTTAGATATAAATAAAAATTATTTTCATACCATATTTTTTTGCTATTCTTAATATTAATATCATTTGATTTATTATTAAAAAATATAATTGAATGGTAAAATAGGAATATTAATTCTTTAGATTTTAAATTATTTCATACTAACTTGTATGATTTTTAATTCTATTTCTTACAATAATAATTAATAATAATTTGTTTTTATAAAACTTTAATGAAAAAAATTTAATAAAGAGCAAGTACAGTAATTGATTTTAATAGATCAAAGCCATTTACTGTCCTTTTTTTTCTTTTAATTATTATCTAATTTTTCCACCTTTTTGTTTGATCCATCCTGGCATCATTTTGATTTGTAATGGAATAGGAAATTTTCTAATCGGAGCTATAATGAAAAAGGAAGGAATGCTATCTTTGCGCATCCTGACATAAGGATACTTTTAAGATAAGGCTGTTCCATTTTTATTCTATCACAGTTGGTTCTTTGATGAAATAAATTCCGCAGAAATAAGCTTCCTTTTGGCATGTTTTGCTGCTGATCAAAATCATCCAGATACCTACCCATCATAACACTAGCCACCAGGGATTATATATTGTTTATTCTTCCAGTTAACTCTTTAAATAAGTACATTTCTGTAGACTATCAGCTACGAACGTTCTATTTTTCAAATATAACAGATAACAGCAATATGCATCGGAATGGAATAAAGTTCGATAGAAGAAGTTAACAGATAATTATGTAATCTGCAAATTGTTCCTGCAATTTATAATTTTTTCCAGATCCAGTCATTCATCATATGGTTTTTAAGTTTAACCATTCCTGTGAAGCGTCATAATGTATAATAATAAATAATACATAATTAAAGTTCTATTCTCACATTCTTGATAATTAAATTTATATAAAAAAAATAGAATAATAAACCAGGATTTGTACTCACAAAATTTTTTTTTGATTTGCGAATCAAAAGTTTTTTTTTTTTTTTAAAAAAAAAAAATGCGCAACCTAACTTTAAAAAAAAATTTCGTTGTTCAATTTGAAGACAGATTTACTAAAACTTTTCCTTTGTTTTATAAATTTTTTTTTTTTTACCGTGATTTTATGTTACTGTATAACTTTGATCATTTAATTTTTTCCACTTAAAAGAGTTTCACTCTCCTTAAAACTATGAAAATCAGTAACAATACATTTATAACATATATTGATACGTCAGGTGCGCAGATAAATAATTTTCATAATTTTTTATTACAGTATTATACAAACAAATGATTTAATCATCAAAATGTCTTGGCGTTTATTTGTTTTACAGTACCTTTCTTTTTTTTAAAAAAAATATTGTTTTTCAAATTCTTTATCAAATAAAATCAATTTTTTTTTTTTAAGAAACCTTTTTCAATTTTATTTTTTGTCGAATCAAAAAAAAAAACTATATTTGCATATTAATCTTCATTGTTTAAGTTTGTATTTGGCTAGTCAATTTTATTTTACAATACAATACCTATTAAAATATATAAATATATACTTTTTTTTGTAAACAAAAAAAAAAAAGCCGAGTCTGCCGAGATCAATCTCAATATAGTTTAGCCAATAAAAAAATATATTTGGAATTTTAGAATATTTTTTCTTTCTTTTAGAAAAAAAAAAAGAATATTTTATTTCATTTATTATTGGTTTAAAGGAAATTTAAGTTCCGACTTCTTTTTTTGTAACCTATAAGAATTTTTTAATATAATATGAAAAGAAATTAAAATTATATTCTATTTTAATCTCATGACTTCCATTTTGCTTATTGCTTTGTTATGCAATCCTTTTTCGCGTGACATGTTCATGACCTCTCACGAGTTATATTATTTTTTGTCATCATATCATTTACAATAATAAAAATTTCTTAATATGACAATAAAATAAATGACTATTGTGATTTTAACTAATTAAAGTTTATATGATATGCACAATTCAAATAATAGAATTACGAATTGGACTAATTCAAATAATCCAATCCTGCATTTTTTCAGGATTATTTATTAACAAAATTTTTTTCCCAGACTTGTCATAAATCTCCGATAGATCTAAATTACCAAAGAAGGAATAAGGGGTATAAAATAATCTGTTTAAGTTTATACAAAGGAACTTATCGATCATTTACTTTTTTTTAACTCCTTTTTTTTTTTCTTTTTAAATTTCATCACATGAAAAAATTTTTTTTTTTTTCTTTTTAATTTTTATATTGAATTTATTAGTATTATTATTATGTAATTAACGTAATTAAATTATTAATTAGTAAAAAAAGAGTAATTTGCAAGTTTATGCTTGATGCTCAAATGATTTTTATATTGTAAATGTTATTGTAATTTTTTTGTTTTGAACCCAAATGTACAAAAAAAAATTTTTTTCTTATAATAATAATAAAAAAAAAAAAATGAAATCGAATTGTATAGTCTTTTTAATTTAAACTAACTACTTTTGTTTTTTACTAAACCTCTAAAAAGAATAATGTCTTTATATTTGAAAATCTTTCTAAAAAACTTCATGACTCAAAAAAATCGCGATCGGCGATCATCTTCTTATATACAACATATATGTTGTTGTTATTCACACACATACAATTCAGTACCCTGTGTGTATCATGATATACGATTAGGGATATGAGGTGAATGTACAACATATATTACGGAATCCTTTCAACTGAATATATTCGTATGAAGTGGGAAATTCATTTTTTATATATCGTATTTACAAGAGAAAATAACTTTTTAAAGTGTCAATCAAATCAATCATTTTCATAATTTTGACCTTCCTAATATAACATCTTTTAATGGTTCTAATCGAAATTTAACTTCTTTCATTGGTTTTGAGGTGGGCTCCCAATCTTCATATTGTTTCCGTAATTTCATGACATCTAGTGAAAAATGTTGTGATTCTAGAACTTTTTGGTCCTCTAAAACACCACGCATAGCCCATGGTAAATAAAATGGATTATTTTTCTGCTGTGCCATGAACCGTTCAAGCTTTAAGTCACAAGATCCAAGAGATGGCGTTTCAAATAAATAACGTACTGCTAAACTAAAAATTAAAAAAAAAAAAATGATTGGTTATACTTTCTATATAAATCGAAATAATAATTAAGTAAAGAAATTCTACATACGTATAAACCTCAATTTCGTTATATAAAGCAGAATGTCCTTCACCATACATAGAACCTGCAACAACTTCACTTAATTGTACCATTAAACCATGATCCAAAATTCCTGCGTTACGTAATTTAATCGCAAATACAATTAAATTTGTTAAGAAATCATTTCCTTGATACAATGGACCATCAATATAAATTGCACGCATGATTGATGGGTGATTAACTCCAGTAAATAGACCAGAATATAACTAAAAAAAGTATATTAAAAAAGTATATTAAAATATTATTATTATTATTATTATGATTTCTTATTTTTTATTGAATTTAAACAATAATAAATAAATACATACCGGTACCACTTGATCATCCATTGAAGCAACGTATACAGTTTTAATTCCATTATGAATTATTCCATTCAATGCTTCCCTATATTTTTTTGACACTAAACTTTCTGAATCCATAAATTCAAATAATTCTCTAGCCGCATCAGCATCATGACTACGACCAGCTCCAACATAATATTTTACTATGTAATTGTCTTTTAAATATGGAAAAGGTCCATGTGAAATACCAGCCATTGCCAACAAACAAATACGTTGTCGTTTAGGATGAACGAGTCCTTCTTTGATGAGTCGAGAAAGTAATATAGTACTTACAGGAGTACCTTGAGAATGAGTTGCAACGAATACGGCATCTGCCAAAGATAAAGCTTCACACCATGTTTTGTTATGTAACAAATTTTTATGAAGTATTTCTTCACGAGTTGATATAGTTCCTTCACCTTCAAGTGGAATGCAAGTTATTGCATCACTAGGAAGAAAAATCCCATGTTGTGATAAATAACCTAAAATAGCTTTGGCCATCATATCACAGAATTTTGGTGAAGTACCTGTAGGTTCACCAACAACAGCTCTTACAAGTCTAGCAGGGAACCATCCATGAATTCCAATAATCGCAATACGTTTAACATCAATAGATGAACGAGTTATTTCATCCAACCATTTTGGAAGAGTACCTTCAATTGATTTTTCAGGAGGAAAGAAATATGAATTTATAGCATGTAAAGCTTGTTGTACCATTGAATTTGGACGTCTATGAGGTTTATTTCTTGCAAATTCATCAAAAGTAGGTAAAATAACATTAGCTGGTACAGGTTTTAATGGTTTTAATGTTGGAGATGCACTAACAGTTGGTGTATCCAGAATAGATTTCTTTTCAGCTTCAGAAGTTGTTGAAATTTTGAGAGAATTTTTTTTTGAACCTTTGACAGTAGAAATTTCTAATTCTTTTTTTTCCGTAGAATTTGAAGTGGAACCATCCGTTATCATTTTTCTTTCATTTGCCTTATCAATTTTAGAATGTTTAGAATGAGAATGTGGATTTGCAAAGAAATATATCCAAGAAGAACTATTCTCATTTAAAGTGTCAACTATTGGATTGGTTGATCGTCTATGATTCTTTGGTTTCTTATCATTGTTTAAATTATTATTATTAGATGAACCAATATTATTATTATTTTTTGAAGAATTTTTTTCACTATCTTCAGTATCACTATTAGAAGATTTTGATGAAGATTTTGAAGTTTGATCATCATTAGCAGTCTTACTATTCTCGGCATCATCGGCCAATTCCATTAAATTTGATGATGACCAAGTACTAAATAATGACCACCTCCTTATTTCAGATGAAGATTTTTTTGTAACTTTCTTTCTTTTATTTGAAGATGAAGTTCCATCATCAGATGTAGAAGAAGAAATATGATTTGTCTTATTAAAATCAGAAGAATCCGGTTTAGTAACCTGATCTGTCTGTTTATTTATTGTATCAATTTCCTTCATTTGAGATTGTTTAGTAGATACTGAATCAATATTATTATTATTATTGTTGTTGTTGTTGTTAACAATGATCTTTGAAGAAACATCACGTGAAGTAGTAGTATTATTATTATTATTACTTCCACCATTTCCAAACATCCACCAACTCTTTGAAGAAGTTGAAGAATAAGATGATGATAAATTTGAATCAAAAATTTTTTTATCAATAGTAGTAGAAGATTTATCAACATTTTCTATATTTGATTCATTTAAAGTTGTATTTGAAGGTGAATTTTTTGGTTTCTTATCACGTTTCATATCTACATCATGAAGTTGTTTTGAATCAGAACCATCCTCATCTATTGGAGTAAGAATACTAACAGAAGAACCATTATCATGTTTTAAAAATTGTTTATCATTTCTTGATGATTTTGATTTATCAAAATTAGAATTTGAATTTATAATTTTATGTTTTTCTTCTATTGAAGTATTATTATGTATTATATTATCTTTATGAGAAGTATTTGAAGAAGAAGAAGACCACCAACTTCTTAAAGAAGAAGAATATTTATTTTTTTGTTCATCATGACTTCTAACGCGACCATTTTGAATTTTTGGTATTGGTATAGCATCAGAAATTTGATTATTAATAATAATATTATCAGTTGTTAAAGAAGAAGATTCTATTAAAGTAGTAGTAGTTGAAACGTTATCCGAAACATCAGTAGCTTCACTGGTTATACTATCAGAACGACCTCGTATTTTAATAGAAGAAGGAGAAGAAGAAGAGATATCATCTTGGGAGGGGTCGATTTTTTTTTGTTTTTCCGACATATTATTGTAGGGTTTTTTTTTTATTATTTTATTAGTATTGTTATTATTGAAGTTTTGTTCGGTAAGTTGAGTATAAGAAAAACTCCACCAAGAATGACTTTGGGACATATTAGTTTAAAGAAGAAAAAAAAAAATAAAAAAAAAATAATAATAATAATAGGCAATGGAAAGAAAAAAAATAATAGATGGGAATATGAACGGATCGAAAGAAAAAAAATGAATGGAAAAAAAAAAGAGCGAGTTAAGGATTTTTATTTATTTATTTATTTATTTTTTTTTTTGGGGGGGAGTCTATAAAGAACTATAAATATAATTTTTATATATATATATAGTTTATTATAGTATAATTATATAAAAATTATAATAAAATTATATTGTATTATATTACACATTATGTTAATATATAATTTGCAATCATGATGTAATGCAAATAAAATTGTCAGAATTATGCAGAAATCACTTCAACAATTGTAATTTTCATTTATTTATACGGTACAGTTGTAAAACTTAAAAAGGATAAAGTGCATTTTTGGGGAAAAATTATTTATATTTGATTTATTTTAAAATTAAAATAATTGGATTAAAAACCTAAAATGAGAAAAAATTATTTTGGGGAAAATTTTTTGGGGATCTTAAAGTTACATTTTATCATATGAGTGCTAATGACTTGCATCTTTTTAATGTAATAAAGAAAAAATATTGTTCACTAATTAATATTAGGATTATCTAATTAATATATTATTAATATAATGAACGTTACGTGTGACTTTGGGAAAAAAAACGAAAGGGAAAGAAGTTCCGATTAAATGATTTTCGTTTGCATCTGACTTTGAAGATGATTATAAAATATAAAAATTATATATATAAATATATATTATACACACTTGTATATAATAAATAATATAATAATCTTCCCCCCCTCAATGAAAAAAAATCGGTAAACAAGAAAATCTCCGGAACCAAAATCCGATTACTAGTAAGCCACTGTTGCCACTTGACACTTACCTAAATAGTTAATATTTTAACAATAAATAGGTTAGTAAGTTTAAAAAAAAATTTAATATAAATAATGAAAATATAATTTTTTTTTGACATCTGATAATTTTAAGTTACAACAAATCCCTTATAAGTAAATGTTATAATTGATACCATTTTCTCCGGATTAGATATCTTTTTTTTTTAAAAACGGATATTTTTTCTTATCTTTTTTCATTACATTATCTTTGTGAAATTTCGAATTTCTTTGCAGAACTATGCGTTAAACCGCAGTCACATATTTAACGCAGTTAACTCGCAGTTTATATTGCGCCATCCCTTATGAAAAACTAGTAACTAAAATGTTTTTTTTGTACGACCGTTTTCGACGTTTAAAATTCTCGATTTATCTATTTTCTAATAAATTATCGGGTATTAGTAATAATTGATTTTATAATGAACATTTTTCGGGTTTATCCAGCAAATCAAATTAATAATCATGACCATCACGTAATGTTATTAATAAATCGTTGGTCCGTTTTATCGTTTTTTTAATTTTTTTTTTCAGGATTACTGATTAAAAATTATTAATTTTAAATCATTATTATTTAAATATTTTGTAACCAAAAAAAAAAAAAAAAAAAATTTTTTTAAACTTTTTTTCACTCTTTAAAATATTATCACCCGAAAAAAGAACGCGAATTAAAAATTAGTTACCAAGTTTGAACAAGTATTGAACCAATAAAAAAAGTAAACTTTTCACATGCTCAATCTTCACACGCAACGATAACTTTTCATCTTCCCCCCGCAAAAAAAAAAAAAAATTTGTTTATTTTTTGAAAAAAACGACGATCATTTTTAAATTGGGAATAAAACGTGTTTGAATGTAAGTGTGGATTGGAGTTTACCATAAACGTGTGAAATTTGATCATTTTTTAATGGTCTGATTTTAAATTATATAATTTACACGTGAAATTATACAAATTATACAACATCTGATTACTGATATCATGAGTAGTTTATTGGCCGTGTAAAATTTTAAGAAGCCATTTGTGCAATTATTTATTTTTTTTTTATTTTTATTTTTTATTTTTTTTTTTCTATTTTTCTCTTTTGATTGTAAAAAAAAGTTTTATATATCATCTGAAAATCCCGTTAATTTCAAACTTTTATAAAAAAGTAAATCGGCTCAAATTGAGTTACATGTGAACAGGGCTGTGATGGGGGGTACCAGGCTTGGTTGTTTACTTAATAAAAAAAAATGTACATCTGGTTTTATATCTGGAATGGTGCTGGATTATATGTTGGATTTTGTATGAAACACATCAGTTCTTCAATTTTTTACATTCTTATTCGGTTAATTAATTGAATTAATAAATTAATTCATTATAATGATAAAAAAGGTAAACATGAGCGTTTCAAAAGTAAATTATTATTATTATTATTATTAATATATATATATATATATAATTTTTAACCAATCATTTCATAATTCTATAATTCTCTTTTGAAAAACAAAAGAAATTTATATTAAAAGTTGTGCCTCGTGACATTGACAATTTAGTTTTATAATTCTGCCCAAAGTATTGGTTTTTGTACCATTCTCTACTTCTAGATAATTTCTTATATCAGTCAAATGCCAATCAAAAAATACCACATGGTTATTATCAGATGCATAAAACAAATATGCCAAATTAAGATAATTTTCATTTTATTCTTTTTAAATAATTTCTTATGAATTAAACGTGCTTATAATTTTTTTTATTTTAATTGGTTATCCATTTTCTTGGAACAAAATTATTGTATCACTTCGATGTAATTTTTTTTTTGATTGATAAAAATTTATATATATAAAAAAATTTTTTTTTTTTTTTGGTTTTGAATTCATTTTTTTTTTTNTTNTTNTTTAAATATACCCTTTTAACGAATATAAATAATTAAAAAAAATGACTTCAGAATCAAATACTGATCGAGTAAATCTTGAAGAACTAACTCATTTAAAAGGTTTATTACAATCTATTCATGAACGTATCGAAAAAATTGAGAATGATGTAAAAGGAAAATTTTTTAAATCAAAGGACCAACAGGAATTAAGGATGATACTTATGGGTCCACCAGGAGCTGGTAAGTTTTTATTATTTAGAGGTGGTGTAATGTGCTTATATATATATATATATATTTGTATATAATGATTTGTCTTTTCATTTTTTTTTTTTTTTTTAGGTAAAGGAACTCAATCTCCAAAAATCAAAGAAAAATTTTGTATTTGTCATTTAGCTACAGGTGATATGTTACGTTCTCAGGTAGCTGCAAAAACTAAACTTGGTTTAGAAGCTAAAAGTATTATGGATTCTGGAGGTTTAGTTCCTGATGAGATTATGATTGGAATGATTCATGATGAATTACAAAATAATCCTGAATGTAAAAAAGGGTAAATTTATATATATATATATTATTATTATTATTATTATTTTTAAAAAAAAATTTTTTTTTTTTAAAAGGTTCATTTTAGATGGATTTCCTCGTACAGTGCCGCAGGCGGAAAAACTTGATTCTATGCTTGAAAAAGATAAGAAAAAACTTGATCATGCTGTTGAATTAATTATTGATGATAATTTATTGGTTTCACGTATTACTGGTCGTTTGATTCATCCTTCTAGTGGTAGATCTTATCACAAAATTTTCAAGTAAACTTGGTTAATGATTTTTGTTTTTTTTTTTTATATTATGTGATTTATTATATATCTCAAATATAAATTATTATTATTATTTTTTTTTTAAATCAAAAGTCCACCAAAGGTTCCTGGTAAAGATGATGTTACTGGAGAACCTTTAATTCAACGCACAGATGATAATGCTGAAACTTTAAATAAGAGATTGGTTACTTATCATAAACAAACTACTCCTGTAGTGGATTATTATAAGAAGAAAGGTATTTGGTCGGGTGTTGATGCCTCTCAAAATCCGAATGTGGTTTGGAAAAGTTTATTAGCTATTTTTGGTGAAACTGGTAAATCTAAATAAGGTAAGAAAAGATTTTTTTTATTTGAGATTTTATTTATACCTTATTTTAATTCCATTTATTCAAAAAAAAATACGTTTTTTTAATATATTTAATAAATTTTATATAGAATTGAAGTTTATTAAAATGAAAATATTAGATTCTTAAATTTCATTATTAAAGACAATAATAATTTATGATACTTAGAAAAAATATATTTTTTAATATTGTTTCCATTTTAATTATTTACAAATTAAAAATCTTAAGATTCTATATATATCTATCTATCTAGAAATTATCGATTAAAGTTATAATTAATATTCTTTTTAATTAATATCCATTTCTTCTGATATTTTTTGCATAATATTTTCACGCCAATCAAGATAATCATTATATAACTGTGTTTCCCAGTAATTGACAATTCTCTAAAAAAAAATAATAATAATAATAATAAAATTATTATATAATATATATATATATATATATTAAAAAAAACTTAATACTTACCATTTCTCCTTGCGAATTCATCGGTCCGATGCAGGATTCTTCTTCGTTCTCTTCTTCAGGTTCTACTGCTCTTCCTTTACCTTTATCAACTGATTTTGAGGTTTTTCCTGCCTTTGTTTCATTTTCATCATCTTCATGTTGCATATTATTTGATTCTTCCTTTTCATCTTGAAATTTTCGTTTTCTACCTCTTTTCTCTTTACCATTATCCGTTTTACCTTCGTCACATTTAGGTTTAGCCTTTTTTTTAATAGGTACCGGCTTTTTGAATATTATTCTAAGTCCGTCACCTTTTTTTCGTGATTTAAGCTCAGCGATGTAACTCTTACAATGGGTTTCAACAAGTTTCGTATATTTATTTAATTCTGCACGAGTCGTTGTAACCTCTGGTAGATCAATTAATTGTTGTAGAGCTATTTGTTTTTGACCCTATATGTGATTAAAAATATCTGTTTAAAATATTGGAACAAAAAAAAAAAAATAATTACTTTACTTTTATAGACGAAAGAAAAAAAGAAATACTTGCCCCGAATGTCTTGCACACACACCAAAATACGGCAACTTGAAATACGACATCATCCCAATCTATTGTTTCAATATTAGCATTTGTCAATTGTTGTGTCCAATTAATTTTGAAAATTTCGAACATAGTTTCAAGATATGGTAATGCTTTTGGACATTCAAAACGCGTTGTCAATGAGTCAAAATTTAACAAGGGAATATCTAGAGCTTTTTTGATATATGAAAGAGAGGAATAATAATTCTGTTCAGTTGTACTTGCAAGTTTTACTATGGAATGTTTATCGAATGGGACTCTTAACCTTTGTATAAAAAAAAAAAAAATTGATTAATAAAATGTTTGTTCTTTGTTTTTTTTTGAAAAAAAAAGGAAAAAAAATTTTTTTTTTACATTTCACACGCGATATGAATACAAAGTACAGGTTTACAACTATGCCAATGTGTCATTAGTTTAGCATCTATTTTCCTATCAACTTCCTTTTGAAGTTCCAAAGCTTTTGTTTTAATTTCTACTTCAACTTGAAGTCCAAGTTCACGTATTAAATTCGTAAAAATGGTTGTATTTCGTCTTACCATTTTCGTTTCAAATTTTTTTTTTTTTACTAATAATAATATACCAACCAAACGAAAAATGAATTTTACTTGGACATTTTATATTTTTCGCGCGTCTGATGTAGTATTACGGGACCTGAAAATCTTACCGCCAAAATTTGAAAGTCATATGATCGCGAACCACATGATTTAAAATGATAACAAAATTAGTTAAAAAATTGACTATAATATTGTATAATATTATTATTTAGGAAAAATATTTATATGATATCATTTAAATGTCAAAAAACTTGCTGTTAATGTAAAAAAAAAATCTTGAGAATCAATAAAAGGAGATAAATTAAAATAATATAAGACTTTTTTTGCTGGAATGTGACCAATTAATTTCCCTCCTGCTTCACATGTATTTGTCCAAAGACTATTATAAAAATTTAAATAATTTTAACTGAAAGATAAGATAACTGATAAATGATCCAAAAATTCAACATCTTTGTTTACCTAAGCATATTGTTCACCCTGCTTTTCATACATTGAAATAATTTGAGCAATGCAAAGTTTTTTGTCAGAATAAAGAATTAAATATTCATTTGAAGTTAAAGGATGAATATTACCATAAAGCACTATCTAAAATACCCTGGGTCTGAATCAATTTATCTGATTTAAAACATTGAATTAGATTCAGATATGTATGTTCATCCTATTAGTACTAGACAAATTTAATATATAAAAAGATTAAATTTGATTAATTTTTAGAAAATAAATTATATTTACATATTTGATATCTCAAAATGGGTATTTTATATGAAAAGTATGGCAAAATGGAATTCTTTAAATAATTTTCTTCAAATTTTTTTAATAAAGTTTTTAGAAAAAATCTGCAATAATTTCCAATATTGCAAATTTGTTAAAAACTTTGTGAAAAAATCTTTGAAGATTATTTAACTGTTTTAAATTTTAGGTTTTGAAGTCTTGGATAAAATTAGTAAGTTCTTCAAACTTTATGTTTAATCTGCAGAAGATCCCGAGCAATATATATATAGGTAACAAGAAAATTCAAAAATTTTATAATAGCTCTAAGCAAGGTTTTTATTAAGATAAATAAGCAAACTCAACATACATGTGACTTCAAAAATTGCCTGAAAATAAGCAAACTAATCATATAACATAAAAAATTTTTTATTCAATAAAATAAAAATGTTAATCATTTTTACTTTTATACTTCCATTGTTATTTATTTATTTTCATTTATTATTACACATTGTACAATTAATGTTTCAATAATATCATCCTAATCAAAATATTCTTCATAAGTTTTTTTTTCATCTCCTATTAGTTTTAAAAGAATATTATGATTTAAATAATCTTCTCCATAACATCTATTAATCTTGATTGTTTTATCACATATTTTTTTATATTAAATATTATCAAATTTATTCAAAAAATAAGCAAATGTAATATATGACTTTTCAAAAATTTTGCCAGAATTAAGCAAATTAAAATTATGACATTCCTAATAAATATCATTAATTTTAAGCAAACTTAAACTCTAACTGTTACTAAAATCATATGTGGCTATACAAATTTTCTTATTACCTATATATATTCTTTTTTTTTTTTGTGTTTTTTTTTACAGGATTCCAAACTCCTCTCATTATCTCTGAACTTTACTTTCAAAGATAAATAAGTATATATATATATATTTTATTAAATAAACATTTACTAATATTCTTTTCATTTTTCTTTAGGTTTCAGAAAACTGAAGTATGACTCTGGACTTCCATTTCAAAGATAATAACTTTGAAAGTTTTTTGAAATGGATTTATTATTTTTTTTTATTTATGAATAATATTTACTAATATTCTTTTGTATTGTCGGCAGATTTGAGGTAAAGTGTAAGGGCCACCTGTGCTAAGGAAAATTTGTTTCAATTTCCACCTTTACAAACTAAAAATCTGGCACGACAAGTTACACTTTTCTGTTAGAGGGTGTACTTGTAATTTATAGAATGTATTCGTCTTTTTGACATAATATACAATAAATACGATTAACTTGTCTTAAAAAAAAAAAAAAAAAAAAAATATTCTTTTGTATTCACTAGTCAAAAACTAATCTATCTTACAGATATCTTACAGATATATAAATATCGGGTACCCAAAATGCAGAAAATCTGCTATACATCGGGTACTTAATATGTATACTATAGAATTAAAAAATACAATTTATTAATTATTTCGCTATCCAGTGATTATAAAAGATGAAATATAGCTCATTTGATTCGCCTCACTGAGACATATCGAATAGTACTTATTTCGCATTTCTAGGCGTGATAAATGCTGAGATATTCAATAAAGCGTAAAAAACAAACAAAAAATACAATATCTTGATATCTATTGCATCTAAAAATGCGAAATTAGTACCATTCAATACGTTTCAGTGAGGCGAATCGAATAAGCTATATTTTATCTTTTTATAATTACTGAATAGCGAGATAATTAATAAATTGTATTTTTTTTAATTCTATAGTATATATATTGAGTACCCGATATATAGCAGATTTTCTGCATTTTGGGTACCCAATATTTATAAGATATCTGTAAGATATCTGTAAAATAGATCAGTTTTTGACCAGTGATTTTTTTAGGTTTAGAAGACAAAATGTAAGTTCTGAACTCCCCATTTTGAAGGTAATAACTTTAAAATTATATCTTTTTTTTATTTTTTTTTTATTAAATAAACATTTACTAACATTTTTTTTATTTTTTAAGTTTCAGAAAACTAAAGTATAGCTCCAAATTCCATTTCAAAGATAAGACTTCAAAAATTTTTTTTTTGTTTTTTTTATTAAATGAATATTTACTAACATTCTTTTTGTTTTTCTTTAGGTTTCAGGAAACTGAAGTGACTTCTATTTTGAAGATAAGACTTCAAAATTTTTTTGTTTATTTTTTTTTTGTTAAATGAACATTTACTAATATTCTTTTTTATTTTTCTTTAGATTTCAGAAAACTGAAGTACAACTTTGAATTCCTATTTCAAAGGTAAGACTTCAAAATTTTTTTTGTTTATTTTTTTTTATTAAATGAACATTACTAATATTCTTTATTCTTTTTTTCTTATAAGTTTGGATCTTCAGGATTTGACTTGAATTTCAAAAATTAGGACTTCAGCTTCAGAATTCAACCTGGACTTCAAAAGTTTATATTAAAAAAATATAATTTTTTTTTTGTTAAAGAAACATTACTAATGTAATATTTCTTTCTTTTTTATAGGATTTTGGCTTCAGATTCAACTTTTTGGACTTTAAAATTGAAGATTTGTTAGGGTTATTTACTTTGTTTTTTTTAATGAAATATTTTACTAACATTTCTTTTCTTTTCTTTTATAAGTTTTTCTGTATTTCAAAGGTATATTTTTGAATTTTATTATTGTTATTTAATGAAATGTTAATAACTATGGTACCAGAAGTCTACTCAACAATCACGTGATTTTGTTTCAAATTTTTTAGAACTGACCCTTAATCACGTGATATAACATCAGCCAATAAAAATCCAAGAACTTTGTATCATACATGCGTGTTTTTATAGTTGACGTATTGCGAAAAAATAGAGAAATTGTAGAATTCAACAACGCCAATATTGCTATAAGAATCATATTATAAAGGCAGCTATAAAGTGTGTATGATATTTATTACATTCATTATTATTATTATCATATTTATTTATTCATGTCAATATTTTCAGGTAAACGATGATGGGATTTATATTTATTAACAATCCACTCGGCAGCCCTACCTTCTAATCCTTTATTATATGTGTCCATATACCTCTATGACTTTCATGCAAACTTATGGATAGTCATTACAGGAATACTAATAAGAACTTCCAGAACCTGTATTAATAAATTGGCAAAATTATAACTGCATATTTATCTTGTTTCCTGTTTTGCAAAACCCAGTATCGCTCTATAAAGTTGCACTCACAATGGAATTTTGGGTATCATTCGAATATATGATTTGCTTTAATTATTACTTCTTCTAATATTGATTTTTATTCACGTTTCCAGAACACTGCTCACACATCAAACGAATACCCTTATCTGGCCAAAGGTTACGTTCCTTAAGTACTTGCTTAATGCCCTTTGGCTTCCTTTTAATTTATGATTTTTGGAAAATATCATTGACTGTACACACTTCTGTCTGCTTCCATCAATGTATCAACCATCACGCATCATAGGTTATGCTCCTCCAGGGCTAAGATTCATTCTCGTCACAATAAGTGCATCAGCTACCATTGCATTGTGATTTGTAGATTGATCAAAGCAAAAAACTCCAACACAGCCAGGATGTAATATCTCAAATATTAAAATTGCTTGACATATGAGCTGTTTTTGTTAATGAAAAATTAATTTGATTCTTTTTAATAATTCTGATCTTAAATTATATACCTGATCCAGCATATATTTCAATTTTCAATATCCATCTGTTTGTACAGAACAAATAACTAAAGCTTCTTTATTTTTGATGTATGGATTTGCTTGCAATTGTTCATCAGACAATTGCAACAATCTGTAATATAGACAAATGAAGGCCAAAACTATGATAGAATGTTCTTAGTGTTTTGAGCGTAGGATATCTTTATCATTTCTCATCCAGATTCTCTGCTGTCCATCGTTAGCGTAAAAATGGCATTCATCATGAGTCACTTGAACTATTTCATTTTCTCCTGGCTTAAGCTGAGGTTCTAGAACAATATCCATCAAATCACCATTAAAATCCTTTATGAATTTCTGATATTCAAACATCCTTTTCAACCATTCCTTTCTATACATCACTATGTCTGGTCGCTTATGCCCATCATAATATACTCACTTCTTTCTTTCATCATATTTATATCCCCACAAATGCATATAGTTTTGACAAGTTTTCTCAGAAATCATGTTTTTCTTAATGTAGCTTATTAATTTTGGAAATACTGTTCCTTCAATATATAATTTTAGGTTTCTGGGATATGTAATTCTGGATTTTGCTATCGTAGCCATGCTTGGCAGTCTTCCTTAAAGTCTTCATCACTTAGCAAACTTTCTAATTTTGTATGTTTTCCTTAACGATAGACAAGAAGTTCTTCTGTCTTTATAAAATGGTCTTCCTATTTTTGTATACATCTTACAATATAATCACCTTTATTCCACATAGTTTGTGCAATTTGATTACTGGCATCCATCTTACCCTGATTATCCAATAATAATTGTATATATCTACGTATACTTAGATAGCGTAAATAATCATAGGTATAAACATTTTTATTCATTTTTACAGATTTTGTTATTGAGCATTACTGATTTACTTTATTTAAGCGTACTTATAGGTTTCTTGTAATCTCTTCAGTAACTAAAGAAGGCATTTGAAGAGATGAAGATGGAGATGGGATTTTTGGTTGTAATGATCGCAATGATTCTAGTAGTATCACGTTAGTTAATGTTTCAGCACTTAAAAATAATGTATCAAGAGTTTTCATTTCCTTCACATCATACTCTAATTCTTCCTCCTTTTTTTCTTCCTCCAGGCTGTAATCCTTGAAGTTCTGTTATATACTGTTCTGATACTACTTGCAGCATTATCACGCCAATGAAGAACTTCAGTAATAAGCCTCTTTTCTACTTTCTTAAACTCATTCAAATCTTCTTTCGTCCAATTATTAATATTTTCACCCTCTATCCAATCTTCAATAACTTTATTCTCTATTCGTTCTTCATTTTTCACAGCCTCAATCTCAGTTTCTGCTTGACTCTGAGATATGTAACATCCTTTTTTTCTCAGTATTTTATTAACTTGCTGTTGCCTTTTTGTTTTACGTGACATTTTAAAAGTAATCCAAAATAAAATTTTCTCATACGCATGTAATAATCTAAAAAATTTCTCATGATCACTCGCTTTTCTCATAAATGATTTGTTATGATAATTCGGGTCAGTACTAAATTTTCATAATTTCAGCCAGAATTACAAAAAATATTAGCCAATAAAATTGCGTTCACGTGACATGATTCATTTCAAATTCAGGGCTATTATATAAAAATTACCTAACTTTAAATGCCTATAATTTTTTATGTAGATATTATTTTGAAAAACCAATCAGTAATTTAATAGTATTCATCTTGAAGAATAAACTACTGGTTTATTTTTCTTAAATTTTATTTTTTAAAATTTTGAAAGTTTTTTAAATGTTGCATTTTTATTGTCTAATATAGACTTTCAGCATCATAACATTCTATTTTTATTTATAAAAGTGAGTTCCTAGAATTTCAAAGGTAAATTTACCTTTATTTTTAAAGGTTTTTTTTAAGGGTCATAACATTTATAAAGTAATATTTTAGGAGGTGAAAGGTAAAGCAAAATATTATGTAATATAAAATTATGCATTTTTATTGGTCAAAATTAATACTATATATATATTTAAATATTATTAATTGAAAAAATGTTACCTGAAAAGGTAGGATTTCTTATAAAACTAATATTAGGTAATAAATATCATGATTCTAATGATTGTTTTTAATATTTTATTTATTTTTTATTTTATAGGTTTCAAAATTAAGTAATTTAGAATTTTGACATTTTTTTTAGATCTTATGACATGAGTAATGTTGCGGATGAAAGTGTTTTGTAATTGGCATAATGTTTCACCTTTTGAGGTCAATTTCCGAAACTTAGCCCATACCTCCAAAACCTACCCAAACTTCCGTAACCTCCAAAACTTTAAATTTCTAATTACTTAATGTCCGAAACTTACCCTAACTTTAATTTAATATTTTATATAAAGAAATTTATATTTTTTTGTTTTTTAAAAAAAAAAATAAAATATTTAAATTTTAAAATAATAAAATGATTTATTTATTAATTTGTAAAATTATATTATATTAATATATTAATAAAAAGTTTACATTGTATTAATTATTCCATCAGCTTCAGCAGCTGGATCCCAATCTACATCACTTCATTTTTTGGTTCTTCAATATTTTGAATATTAATATATTCTTCTTCCATATTATTCTCACTATCCT
>QKYT01000249.1:81701-113702 GCA_003550305.1 Glomus cerebriforme
AGCTCCAAGTTGTGCTAATCCAAGAAAACAATCAGCCAGTGTATATGATTGTGATTTTAATTTTAAGATTGCTTTTTTAATAGGATGCAAAGCAAATGCTAATGCATGAACATTATCAAAAAAGGCATGAGATCTTAAAATTATCAAAACTGCTTGTGGAAGAATACTTGAATAATCAACCTGTAACTTTAATTTAAATTAATANAATAAATAAAATAATAAATTAATAAATATATTAATATAATACAAATTACAAAATTACACAAATAAATTACATAATAAATATCTTCTCTAAAACTTCTTTATGCCGTTTAATAGAATCAACACAATCAAACATAGTATNCCATNGAGTATTAACCCATCNTTTTAATCCTCCTCCATTTACATTGCAGATTTTGNNCTCTTTTTTTAAAGCTGCACCTATTAAACAATTTTAAGTATTACTTATAAATAAAATAAAATTTTTAATAAAAAATTAAGAATATTACCAACCTCCCTGATGACTTCGTTTGAAAAAAGTTACAATTGTATTGCATTGTGTTAAAATCTTATTTGCAAAAGGAGTATTGCATACATCTTTTGAAATTAGATTAATTGCATGAGCAATGNAANGAACATTAAGNATATTGGNATATTTCTCTNTAATTATCTTGCGAGNATTTTGAATATTTGCTCCTGCATCTGATACTACAGCAGAAAATTTTTCAGGCCCAATTTGTTCAATGATTTCTTCCATTTCTTTCNCTAAAAAAATACCAGTATGACTTTCTTCTGATAAGTTTTTTAGACACCATAAATATTCTTTATGATTAGGTGTATGAATAAGAAAATTCCAAATAGATTCATTTGCTATATTTGTCTACCCATCATCACATGCTTTAAAAATTTTAAAAGTAAATAAAGTTAAATAATTGTATTAAAAAATTTTACTAAAAAATTTTTTTTTTACTTACATAAAGTTAAATCTATAGAGTTTTTTAACTCTTTAATTTTCTGTTGATTTGCAACAGCCATTCTTACTTGTGCTAAAAGTCCATCAGAAAGGCTTTCTCTTAAAGAAAGCATCTGGACGTAGTGTTTTTAATAATTCTATAAAAAAGGGGTTTTCAATAATATGCCAGGGTATACCACATACAACAAAAGCTTTCACACATGATCAAGTAATTTCATGATTTTTTTCTTGAGAGAGTTTTGAGCTTTCATGAAATTCTGTTATTTTTCTTTGTTGATTTTGTTCAGAGTATTCAGTACGTTTTTGCTTTTTATTTGATACAAAAGTTTCAGCCCTTGCAGCAAGCCTGTTTAGAAATATTTGTTTTATTTCTATTAGAACTTTTAAGCAATCATTTGTGAAATGTGCTTCTAAAACTTGAGAAGAGCCTTTATGCCAATATGTATTGCAGTATCGACAGGTGGCNTCATAATGACCACCTGAAACTCTTTTACCTTGTAAAGCATAAGTTTTTCACACAAATGATTTTGGTCTACCACCAAAATTTCTCTCTTTTGGCAAGCTATCTAACTCAATTTTATTATAATTTTCTTCATCTGACATATTTTAATGAAGTATTAAACAGAAACGGGTAAAAAATTAAATGATATAATAGAATAAATGAATAAATAGTATGCGCAATTAAAAATATTGTGTATTGCACGTGTTGTGTTATATTTCTAATATATATCAAAAACACGGCCAATCGATTCCTTTTTAAGTAAGGAATTTAAGGAGTTATAGAGATTTTGGAAGGAGTTTCAGAGGTTACGGAGATTACAGAAGGGTTATGGAAGTTATGAAAGTTTCAAAGAGGTTTCAAAGGTTACAGAAGTTTCAGAGGTTTCAGAAGTTTCAGATTTTATACTTGCGGTAAAACTAGTTTCGCCTAGTTTTAGAAGTTTCGCCCACAGATAGGTTTCAATTTTGCCCGTAACATTAGATATGAGTATATGAAATTTCAAAGGTAAGCTTCAAAACTTTCTTTTATTGTATTTAACAAAATATTAATAATTAATGTTCATTTTTTTTCTTTATAGATTTCTTCTAATGTGAGATAAAGAAACTTTAAAGGTAAATAAATACTTTTAAAGATATTTTTTTATTATTTTTTTAACAAAACGTTAAACTAACATTTTGATTTTTTTCTTTATAGATTTTTGAATGTTGTTAATATGAAACTCTACTATACTGATTTACTATGCAGTACTGTGCCACCCTATGATCGTGATTTCTATGATCATGGTAATCTTAATGATAATAGTGATTTTAGTGATATTTAAAATAGTTATAATAGTTAAGATATTTAATATACAGTCAGACCTCCATATAGTCACATCCTATATAGTCACATCATATAAAATTCCTCTATATAATCACACCTTTGAAAAAACCAACTTATATAAAGATTATATAAAAAAACTTTTATATAGTCACAACTCTTATATAGTCACATTTTTGGATTTTTTTTACTATGTAACCAACTTGGTGATTATAAAGAGGTTTCACTGTATTTATTTTCTTATTATATTTATTATCTTTATTATATTAGTTATATTTATAATAGTTAATAATAATATCTTTTTATTATATTTTATTTTTATATAAATATCCTGAGAATTTTTCTAAGTTGTCTCCAGTTCTTGTAACTTCAATTGAATAATAAAATATCTTTTACCTCAAAAATACTATACCATTTATCAATTAAAGAGCGAACTAATACTCAATAAACATAAAATATTGTTACCTTTATTGTCATAAACTTAATTAATATTTCATTTTGAACATAAAGAATAAAAGTTAAGATAAAGAAATTAAGAGAATAATTAGACATAACAAGTAGTAATTCCTGCCAGGTTGCCTCTTTAATTGATAGTATAGCAAAGAAAGAATTAAGAAACATCTTGAGAAGTGCATGAACTTTGAAGAGATTGAGATAAATACAGTAATACATACTTTAAGATATTATTCAAATTCCATACTAAACAAAGACCATTCTTGTTATATTTGTTATCCAGTACCACCATTACACTCAATCAACAGTACATTCAAAAATTTTTGGATTTGGATAAATTTTACTTTCAGAGCAGAAACCTATACAGCTTACACTATCACAGTTTTTAACTTACTTAGATACCTAGTTTCAACTAGTACCCTATCAGGATAACAAAGTGATCAATTATCTCAAGTACTTGTACGCTTATTTACTAGTATAAGATACTTAAGAAAACCTTTTTTATCAGAAATTTTATATAATTATATGCTAGGAATAGCCTTTAGAACTAATTATTTTGAACAACCTGTTAATATATATAACTCTAATGAAACCTATCAAGAAGTACTAAATCAAGCTCTCCTATCTATATAATATGATCGATATCTCTTAAGGCAAATAAGTGTACCATCCCCAGTATTGTCAGTAAAGTTAACAGACTCAACTAACACAACACCTATACTACCAAATCTTGCTACTTTACTGAATCTTACATGTACACCTACACCTACATGGCTACATCACCAAATACTCTACCAAACATAAACATGGCTACCACTGATGAATTAAATGCACTTTATGATTGAATCTTTAAAACTAACAGAGTCTGATTAGCAGCTATAGCTAATGCAAATCAAAATGCTAAATGAATAATAGCTAAAGTTAATATTTTTAGTGATGTTGAAGGAGAAGATCCAGTAGAATAGTTGAAAACTTTCAATAGAACTGTTATAACTAGTATTCCACATAAATCGAATTGAATTGAATTGAATCAGATTCGAATTCGATTCAATTGAATCATGAATCGTTCAAATTCGATTCGATATTTGAACGAATCAAATTAAATCAATTCAGATTCGATTCGAATTCAGTTCGAATTCGATGCCGATGTCACGTGATTCATAATTCCAGCCAGAATTAAATGATTTGCAAGAAAATTGCCTTTTTGGGAATCTTGTATAACCCAAAATTCCAATTTTTGAGAGAAACAAAATTGCCTTTTTGGTTCGTATAATGTTACATAAGGTCCAAATAAGGCAATTTGGACCAGCTTTATAAATTTTGGGCAAAATTAAACAATCGGTTGAATCGATTCGGATTCGATTCAGATTTGATACTGAATCCAAATCTGAGATTCAGATTCAATTCGAAATTTGAAAATTCCGAATCGAATCGAATCGAATCCGAATTAAATTTGATTCAGCCGAATCGTCTGTGGAATATTAGTTATAACTAATAGATAGATTACAGAAGCCAGGAAAAAAGCTATCGCTAGAGGTTTTCTGAAGGGAGTAGCTGCCGATTGGTTTGAAGGTATTACAGAAACAATGAGAACCTATTTTAACGCTGCCACCAATGGAGGAAATAATTTCACTGACCTTTTTGATTGATGATTTGTAAGTGAAATCTGAAAGAACCAGTGGTATTAGGAATTAATCTCCCTTCATCAGAAAAATGATAAATCAATTGATTTATATGCCAATAAGTTTAAGAACCTTGCAAATCAAGTAGAACTAATTGACACTAATCAAAAGAAGCGAATATTCTTAATAGAACTCAATGCTGCTTATACTCCTCTTATATATTTTCGTGATCTAGCTAATCTTGATACTACTATTGGATATGCAAGGATAATAGAAATTAGATTCAACTTCGCTTCTGGAACTACTCTTAAAGCCCAAGCAACTACTGTTACCTCTAATTCTAAAGCAAAAATTTCTGAAACTGAAGTGTGAATTGGTGGAAGTTTAGTCTTCAAGAATCTATCCTAAGAATTAATATAGTCATAACAATATATTTTCTTATGAGTTGTTAGAAAAATTTGACTTGAAGTAAAATTTTTAAAGTACTGGCTGGTGATTGAATGATCATCACCCAAGTTTTTTGTAAGATTGGTTAAGCTATTATTTATAAACTGCTGGCTATTAATATATTTAAGCTGACTCACCTTCATGAACTTATATCGCTCAAATGTTTCAGCTATGTCTTGGATTTAAAGAGCATTAGCTGATTGTTTAACAGATTTACAAACTAAGTAAGAGTCATAATCCCAGAAGTTATAAAAGATAACTGGAATTAGGATCTTCCAATCCTGTATCTGAAGTTTGAGATTGCAATCCCTATAAGCTAATCCATGAAACTTATCTGTAATATGGCACTAATGGCAGTAATCTCAAATCTTAATATCCATAATCTCTATTTGATCAATTGCCTTAGTTACTTTGAGAATTTATGTGGTTAAGGTCTTATAATCTTCTGAATTCTTTGGGGTATTTTCTAGCTTATTATTGAGTCATATTACCTTATTTTCTAAACACTTAACTTCCTCCTTATCAATAGCAAATTTCCCATTACATATTTTTTGATATCAAACTATTTATTAATTTTAGAAATAATTTCTTAATAATTTAGAAAAATTACAACAATTTTTGAAGCGGAATTATGAAAAAAATCTAATCATCAGTGATAAAGGAATAACAAAGCATAATTTGTGTATTAGTTATTGTTTACTATGGGCATTTATACATACGTTCCAAGAATGTGCAAAATTATTTACCTTTTTAAATGTCTCAAAGATCAGCTTTCTGCAGACATACAAAAATCTTGATGAATATCAGAATTACCTATTATATTTTCTTACTTATCAAGCCCATAAAGTTTATTTGAATGTCCAATTCAATGCCAATTTACTTAAATTAGATGAAAATGGAACTGTATTAGTCATTGATTACAAAATAAAAGTACTTCCAAAAAGCTTTAGAGAAACAAAAGCAGAATTCTTTGAAAAAAAAGGCTGGATGCTGCATTCAATTTTCATGTATACTAAAAAGCTAGAATCTCAAAAACTTGAAATTCATGCATACGATCATTGGTCAATGGATGTACATCTTTACAGTTTCCTCACTTTATGCTGTAATTGAATCATTAGAAAATAAACCAAAGTGGGTCATAATTATTTCAGATAATGGTCCACACTACCACAACGCAGATTTGATGATGATATTAAGACATTGGTTAGAATGGTATTAAATAAATATAAAAAAATGAATATTCTTAGAAGCAGGGGAGGTGAAAATAACAATTGATAGCCATCATGCCCAAGTATAAAAAAAATATTTTACCTATTTGTTATAAACATCTAATTATAATTTCAAATTTTCAATAGATCACACATGCAATTAAATGACATGTACATTTTGAATTGAATATAATGAAAGAAATTAACATTGAAACTGCAATTAGAGATATTCAAGGGACATCTATTGCACATTTAGAGCCAGATTGAATAAAAGGTAAATCTAAAATTAAGAAATAAATATAAATAAATATCTAATATTGATCTACTTTATTGTTTAGATCGTAAGAAAGCAAAAAATACACTTTCTGGGTAATTCTAATTTATTTAAATGGATTTGGTTGGGAGAAGGATCAATGGAAAGTTATATTTTTGATTAAGAAATTCCTAATATTGGAGAGTAGACAAAATTTTTATCAGCAAAGATAGCTAATTTGCAAAAAAACAATATTGAACTTCTAAAACCTATGGTATCAGCTTATACAGTTTCAAAGAGTTAATAGATTATTGCTATACCAAATACATTAGGTGATAAAATATTTATCCTACTACCTTCATTATCATCTGCCTTTACCTATTATCCTATTCCTTATTCTGTTATCTTTATCATCATTTGTCTTTACCCTATTCACCTTTACCCTATTATTCTATTCCTTATTCTATTACTATTATCAACCACTCTTATCCTATTACCTTTATCATTTACCTATTCTATCCTCATCACTTTCTATATATTATATTTAATTACCACTTTATTTTCAAAATTTTCAATTTAGATATTGATCCTAGAAGATTGACAAGAAAATAACTATTATTAGAACTGACAAAATGAAAAATAAATGTTGACAAAACTGCTAAAACTTAAAAGAGATGAGTTGATTAAAGAATTAGAACTTGTCTTAACCAACAATATAGAAATAATACAAGGTAAAGAAAAAAAAATTATAAAAAATTTCAAAAAACATTACTAATCCTATTTTTATTTTATTTAAAAATGCTTTAAAAAAAAAAGAAGAAACAAATATTATATGATAAATAAATTTATTTGAAAATATACAATAGTGATTCAAGTAACTCACCTTTCAATAGGAATTTCTTACAAGATTTTTCTCTAGAGTCTAGGTGGACGCTAAAAAGCAAACAAAAATATAGTAAGAGAGAAAGTGAAAAGCGTATTTCTAAAAAAGCATGAAAATTTTTAGAGGAATACTTTTTAGAAGGTGATGTTGATAAAAGTAAAAGATACACTGCTACTACCATGTTAGAAAATCTAAAAAGAAAGTTGAGGAAAGAAAACTGGGTGAAGATGAAATTTCAAAACTACAAACTATTCAGGGCTGGATTTCTCATTATTCTGCACAGCATCATCAAAAAATGGCAGAAATGTCCATTAATAAAATGTGAAATAACATGAAATAATGAATAAAATAATTTTTATAATAAATATATCAAAAAAATTTGAAAGAAATATAAAATTAAAATTTTACATTATTGAAATTGAATACTCAAATTAGCTTAGAATTTGATTTCCTTTCAACGTAGAGGTGTGAAAAAATGTCTGAAAAAAAATAATGAATACTGCGAAAAATACAGATTATAATGTCATAAATAACTAATATAAAAGTTGTGTAATAAATGTCAAACGATTTTTTAATAATGCATAAAAAAATGCAATTTTATTTAATTAATAAATGATCTACATAAAAATTTCCAATTTTACTTAGTAAATTTCTCTGATTGATATATAGATTCTGAATTAAGCATTCTAAAATAATGTAATTTATTGAATTTTTTAAACAAACTTTTTTATCAAGATGGTTAAATCCCAAAATTTAAACACAAAACATCAAAAAGAAATATTAATAATGATTTAAGAGTGATATTTTAAAATTAAAAGACTGTATAATAATTCTAATAAAGTTAGAAAACATGTAGAAATACAAGGGATAAAAGAAAGAGAAGTTAAGATACAAGTAATTTTAAAAAACAAACTTTACTTAAGCAGAAAATACTTAAAATACACTCTGAAGTTCCAGGATAAAAAAAAAATAAAATTTATGAGTTAGTACCATTATGAAAACATGAATAACTCCTAAGTATTAATTATACCTTCATGAAAATTAAGATCCTAGCAGTTTCAGATCTGCTAAACAATTTTCAATTAATAAAGTAAGTCGATTTGCTTTGACCAAAGTACTCAAAATACACTCTGAAGTTACAATCCAAAAAAAATATAAAATTTATGAGTTAGTACTATTATGAAAAATGTAAATACCTCTATAAGTATTAAATATACCTTTATAAAAATTGAGATCCTAGCAGTTTCGGACTTGCTGAATAACTTTCAATTAATAAAGAAAGTTGATTTTCTTTGATCAAAGTACTCAAATTACGCTCTAAAGTTACAAAACAGAAAAAATATAAAATTCGTGAGTCAGTACTATTATGAAAACTATAAATAACTCCACAAGAATTAACTGTACCTTCATGAAATTGAGATCCTAATAGTTTTGGACTCGCTGAACAATTTTTAATTAATAAAGGAAGTCGATTTGCTTCGACCAAAGTACTTAAAATACGCTCTGAAGTTACAAAATAAAAAAATAAAATTTGTGAGTCAGTACCATTATGAAAACTATGAATAACTCCACAAGTATTAACTGTACTTTCATGAAAATTGAGATTCTATCAGTTTCAGAATGAAAAATTTTAACCAATAAAAATTCAGTAATGTGACCATACGACATATCGCAGGTGCAATAAAAAACAAACCCCTTTTTTAAATATATATTTAAAATTAATTATTTATCTCAGTTTATATTAATACATGTTTTTTATTATAAGAATTAATAACAAATTGGGCAACAGTATTTATAAAATTATTTCTGATTTGAACTTAAATTACCTAAACTATACAATTAGATGTATTACATTATTAGTTCAATTGAAAAGTTTAGTGCAATTAACAGTTTCACAATATAAACTTATGAGTTTTTGCATAAAAATTATATTAAAAACCTGTATAGAGCAAGTAACAACTAACAAGTGTAAAGTTATAGAACAAATAATTAATATAGTTAGTAATATTTTTTTCACCTCAGTTTTACATTTTATCTATTTTATATTATTTTATACTAAGTTCAGTATAGATCAACTTTAAAATATCTAATATAATGAAATAAAAAAAATAAATCTCAAAAAATCATATCACTAAATGGGTTATTAGAAAAATTTGAGTTAGAAAACTTCAATAGATTTTTTGATGATTATAATAAAAAAAATAGCCTTATCCCAAATTTTTTGATTTGTAAATGAAGAGTTAATTGCTAGTAATACAAATATTTTTTGGTATAGTTATACAAAAATGACTGCTAGTTGTAATTATATTAGGCTATTAGGACAATTAACAAGTATTATAATGAGTCAGAATTTAGCAATGTATTAATTAACATAAATATTGAAGAAGCCAGAAACTATAATACTAATGAAGAAACATGTAATGAAAAGGTAATTATTATTTAATAAATATTATATTTAATATCTAAACTAAATATGTCAATTATTTATTCTTTTTTAGGTGTTCATATTGGTAAATATTATAGTTAAAAATTAATCATCTTTTGATTTCGCATTAGTTAGATGGTATGATTTTTATTACAAGAATAAGTATTATTTGTACAAATATGATTGCCCATTATTAAAATTTATAAATGAATATTATTTCATACCTACAGAATCAATAGTTGAATTAATACAAATAATTCAACGTGCAGAATATGAAAATGAATATTTTGTTAATATATTTATGTTTTAAATACTTTACTATATAAAAATATTTAGTATTTTATATGTATTGGTTAATGGCATTAAGCAATACAATAGTTAAACTATATTTTGTATTAAAAAATATGTATAATATTAAAAAATAAAAATAAAAACTAACATATTTCTATACTATATTTTAGTAAAATAATACTTTGCATTTGTTCATATTAGTTAATGGTATTAAATTATATAGCATATTGTATTAAACTATACTCAGCATCAAACAACATAAACAAACTCATATAATTATATAAGTATAATAATACTATGTATTAGTTAACATAGTTTATGGCATTGATATGAAGAGGGGCAACTCTTCCTGCTGATCCCTACGCCCATTTCTCTGAAGATGTTTTGGAAAGAAAAGTTGCGCTTTTTGGCCGTTTTGCTCTGAGAAAGTGGTCTTTTAGTCATAAAAAAAGTTGCTCTATGACGTTGGACATAACTAATGAAGTTTAGAAAGTTTGTTATTTAGTGTCTGGCACATCAAGTTTCTCCACAAGTCAGATCAATATAATTTTCAGTTACCTACGTCTTTCTCAAAAGTTGATATCTGAACAGCCATTTGGTATTCTAAGGTATGCTCTACGTGCACAAAATGGATGGGTTGGACTTGTGGCTGCTCTTAGTGGATCTAGGAGCAAGCCTAGCATGAAGTTTCTTTGGAAGTTAAGTGGTTTTTTGCTAAGTTGTCATATGAGCTTGGCTCAGCAAGAAGAGGCTTTTCTGGCAAAAAAGTTTGGTGAATATTACCCTTTATTATAATTTTTATATTTCATTTTTATTGGTAGAAAGATCAGACTTATGAACAGAAATACTAAACTGGCTTTAGAACATAAACATATACCATTATACCATTTCTGCTAACCTTGGCTGTGGATTTGAAAGAACTACTGCGAAGTGGTGTCCTCTGGCAGGAATAGGGGGTACTAAAAATTTTGATAAATAGCTGATCATCTGTTGATGATTGGTTCCCTTATTGTAATACATTCCTTGGTTTTGTTTCACAGATAGTGATCCCTATTTTTGCCCCTTAAGGTGACGTCATTGTAGTTGAATAGAAAAATTAATAAAAAGTATAAAAGGTGCGGAAGACGTTGGGTATAAGGTCGGGTGTATTAATTGGATAGTAGGTGTGGAAATACTGGGAACAAGATGTTAGATTTTCTGCAATAGGTATATCAAGGATAAAGATTCTTCGATAGGGTTAGAGAAGAAGGTCCAAAAAGTTTTGGGTAAGTATTCATCTTGATTCTCTGGAGTATGCTAGGATGTCTCTAGGCCATGAGGAATTGGCTTATTTCAGGATTTCTCCTATCTGGGCAGTCGGCGGCTTTTATGCCAAGTGTAAGGTTGGTAAGGTATTATGTGATGGCCTTCAGATGAGACAGTATAAGCAGTCTTCTCGATTCATCTGGAGCATCCGATGGGATGATGTTAGTACCGGTCTGGGTAGGAATGATGAAGCGGTAGAAGTAGGTTTAATTTCTTTCTTGTATCTTTTAGTTATAGTATTAGATAGTTGTTCTTTTTTTCTGGAGGTTGGTACTAGTAGCCAGCTTCTATAATCCCTCTTACAAAGTGAGGAACTTATAACAAATTGTACTAGTTTGAAGACCCAATGCGTTTGTGAGGAAATTTGGAAGGACTAATTGAAAGAATTTTTATTTGATACTAGCATTGGGGTGTGAGGGAGAATCAGAGCATACTAATATCTAAGGAGGTCTTATTTTCAGTCCTCACTCTGAGAACTTATGTTATATAAGTGTAATGCATTAGAATTTTCTATTTAGTTAGAGGTTTTATATCTGATCTATATAATTTTATTTGTTATTGTATTCCGAGCAATGTCCATTGAATTACAGAATAAAGTTCATGATTCAGCGTATTTTCAAAAAAAAAACATAGTTTATGGCATTAAATAATAGGTATATTATCATTAAATGACTGTTTGGTGTCAAATGACACTAAAATTATATAAAGCAACACTTCCAAAACTTACTGACATAATTATTAGACTGAAACTTAAAAGATATTTAAAAGTGATAAGCAGTATTATAGTATAATTTCTGACTAAATTGAAATGCAATATTTTGGCATCCAAGTTGTCATAAAAGTGATATAGAACTAGCAAATCTAGCTTCCTGCTAGTTTCTTATTAACAATTCTATAATACTATCATAATACTATTATGACATCAAGTTGGATTTCTCAAATTATATGTTTTTAAGATTAGTCAAAATTATACTATAGTATTAACTAAAATTAATTAAAATTAATTATAATTTACTGCATTATCTAACACAATTTTTTTTTGGTAATCAAAAGTATCAATATCAATCTAATATTTTAACAATAAAAAAATCACAGAGCTGGATAACTATATGTGTAGCTCCTTAGCAATAAAAAAACTATAGAGTAATATAAATATATAGATAACTCTTTGATAATAAAAAATTAAACCAATATAAAGATAATTTCTTAATAATAAAAGAACTATAGATAGTTAGGAAAAGTAACATACTAGTACCACTAGATTATGAAACTACTATTAGATTATAACATCATAATTAGATAGTAGAAATTAACTAAATAATAGCTAGAATGTAGTAAAATATCTTAAAATAGGAAATATCATTATAAATAGTATTATTAAATTATAGCATTAGATTATAACATAACTATTAGACTATAATACCATTAACAGATTATAACATTATAGTATCACTATTAGACTATAACATTACTATCATAATTTAATCTAAATCACTAGAGATTCTTTAATATAATTATATTAAAGAACCTTTGATAGCTAATAGTCTTAAGTTTCAACTTAATTTTGATAAAATAATTATATTATTTAAATTTAAATTATGAAATTTTCATAATCTTTAATTCATTAATTTATCTATAAAATTCTTCAAAAACTCTTCTCTATAAATAGATAAAGACCTTTAATATTTATTATAGGGAAATGCTATTGCTATTCCCTCTATCTATTTATAGTGATAAAAAAATATAAAAAAAAATTTAATAATAATTATATATCTAAAATAAAATATATACTATTAGTATATGACTATATATGAAATCAAAATTAAATCTCAAAAAGTCAAAATATTTTAGTTTGAAGTGGAATTTTGAAAAAAATCTGATTTGATCTGAATCTGCAGATTTGATCTGAAAGACTGAAACGGATTCAAATTAGTTTGCAAATTTAAGATTCATAGATCTAATCTGAATTAAATAAATCTAATCTGAATCCAATCAATCTGATCTGATTAGATTCAGATCTTCATTATTTAAAATAAAAAAAAAAATTTTTTATTTTTATTTTTTTTTTGAATCTTTTTTTTTTTAAAGACAGAATAACGAACAAAAAACCCTGAATAAACAGTTCCTGAATAAACTAAAGGTGAGTTCATTCTTTTATTTACTTTATTAATTATTAGGGAACGTAATTAATGTTTCCCTTTTTTCTTTTTTTAGGAAACTGGATAAACATAAAATTCATTCTTTTTTTACTTTATTATTATTAGAAAAAGTAATTAACGTTCACCTTTTTCTTTTTTTTAGGAAACCAGATGAATGAACAAAGTCAAATAACTACGATCTTGGATAAATAAACTAAAAGGTTGGTTTGTTTATTTTTTCAATTTTTTATTTTTAGAGAATATAATTAATATTTTTCTTTTCTTTTTTTTTTAAAAATTGAATGAATGGATAAAGCCAAATGAATAAAATCTGAACGAATGAACTAAGAGGTTAGTTCATTCATTTCTTTTTATTTTTTATTTTCAGGAAATATAATTAATGTCTTCCTTCTCTTTTTTTTAGAAAACTGGACAAATGGATAAAGCTAAATGAATGGAATCTAAACAAATGAACTAAGAGGTTAGTTTGTTCATTTCTTTCATTTTTTTACTTTTAGGGAACATAATTAATGTCTCCCTTTTTTTTTTAGAAAATCAGATAAACAAATGAAGCTGAATGAATGGAATCTGAATGAACGAACTAAGAGGTTAATTCATTCATTTCTTTTTATTTTTTTACTTTCAAAGAATGTAATTAACATCTCCCTTCTCTTATTTTTAGGAAACTGAATGAATAATTAGATTCAGATTCAGATTTCAATTAGTTTTAGTTTAGTTCAGTTTCAGATTAATTAAATCCAAATCAGTTCAGTTCAAATTTGGATCAGTTTCAGATCAGTTTGAATCAGATTTAGTTAGATTCAGATCAGATCAGATTTAAATCAAATCTGATCTAAATCAATCTATTTAGAATATTAGTTTGGAGACATAAAAGTTAAAATTAAAGTTAAAATAGGCTAAAATTGTATCATATCACATGATTTTATATAATTATAAAATAATATAAAACTTTAGACTATAATAATTTTATTAATATTAATACTATAAATATAAAATATATAAAAATAAATTTTCACATCAAGATGAATCTAATAATATATATATAAAGATCATTAAAATCTAATTACTGGATACTAAGATAATAGATTTTAAAGTTGATATAAAAATTATATAATATAATATAATTTTGGTATTTTAACTTTTAGAAAGGTCTAAGTTAAAATTATTTTGACTATTTCAATTATTTTAGAAATAAAAATACCTAATTTCAATTTTATATATATATACGATATCATTTAATAGTGTATAATGTATTAAACAATGCATTAATATTGAAAAATACATATATTAATTAAACTTTAGTGTTGATCATGTATACTAATACAAATTAATATCTCAAAAACTTTCTGATATATATAATTTAAAGATATTTTATATTTAATAAACTTTTTCTAGTTTTTATAATTAATTAAATATTTTTATTGTATAAATAAATAATAATTAATAAATTTAATTTTTTTTTTAAGATAAGTTAATCATATTTATTGTATTAGTGTCAAATATGATGAATACATCTTATAAATCATAAATACACTCTCTAACGATAAGAAAAATGTAACTTGTCACACAAAAAAAAAGATTTATAAAGATGAGAAGTGAAATCAACTCTTTCTTAATGCAAACTGATTTTTATATTTTATCTACAATCCTTCCAACCTAGTACTAAGTGATTATCTAAATTAATATGAATAATATGTCTATCTGAATTTCCTACTATAATAATATTTCTATTTAAATTACTATTATTATAATTACATGATCTAAACTATTATTATTACAATTATTCCTACTATTTTTCCTATTAATAAACCCTATTAATTGCAGAACATCCTCACCATGCATACAATTAATTTTATTCTTTAGATGATTAAATTTAATTTTTTAATATTATGTAATATAATAATTTTTACTTTCAATAAAATATTAAATTATTTATATATTTTATTATTTTTAAATATTAATATTTAACTAATTTTATTATTTTATATTTTATAATTATTGCAAAAATATATAATAAAATTAAATAACTAAAATTTTTTAGTATTTTAAAAATATAGAGATTAATTTTTTATAAAAATATGATTATAATTATTTGATATAAAAATTACAATAACTGCATATCATATCATTTGTTTAATTTTATTATAACAACTAATTATTTGTTATTTATTCTCTTATAGATGAGTTTTAACCTTCTTACTGTAAATAAATATACTTATAATTTTGAAAAGATAATTCCTATCTAATAAAATTACTATTTTAAATTAATTAAATATTTTAATATTCATATTAGTAGTTAGTATTTTCATTTAACTATTGCCTATTTGATTATTTGTAGCTAGCTAAATTGGTCCAAAAAATCTTTGGTTATGATCAAATGCAAATATTGTCTTACATATATAAGAATATTTTAGAATTCTATTACATAAAGATAATAATAATTGGTATTATCTTTGGTTATATTAAATATCTTTGATATAATTTTTAATTTTAATTTATTAATCAAATAAATAAATTTTATAAAAATTACAAAATAGCATAAAGCCTTAAAAGTAGCTAGACAAATTTGGTATCTTTCATAACAAAAGAACGCTTTTGTTGCTTTTGTTCCTAAAGTTATTTGGTTATTGTTACTAAAAAAAGGTGTTTACTATTTTATCCCGATTGCTTACATTCCTGCTGATCAGATGATCTGAAGTTGTTTCGTAACTGGATATTGACCAAGATCCGTATCACATGGTGACAATTATATCATCAGTCTGTGTATTATGTTCAAGCAACTGATACTATATATTGTGGCGAAAAGCGAGGCTGATAAATATATCAGATATATTTTCTTTCGAATGAATTACTCATTTGAAGAGATTATTCTTATTTGAACTAATTGACGATGCCGTCTTCGGATTGCCAAACTGCTTTAGATTTATACAAGTATGAACTTATTTTTATCTTTGGTTTTAATGGAATAAAAAGATGTGTTTCAAGATATTATATGAGTCAAATGAAATAAGCGTTTTTTTTTTGCATCTTAATGTTTTCTTACCTTTTCTGGCTTTTTTTCTGGATTAATTCAACATTTTAGATCTTCGGTTGAGCTGGAAGTTGAGCTTCGTCAAGCTACGAAATCTAGATCGATTTTTGACAAACAAGTTGCTACTCTACGGTCAAAGTAAATACAAGCTAATGCAAAGCGTTCGTTTCGTTTATTATTTTCATAAATCGTTAACTCGTAAGTTATATGTATTTTTTCATTTAAAAAATAGGTTACGGGATACTTATGAAAAAGTAATTTTTCTCGATTATGAATTGGCTCAAGCAAAGGAAGTTGAGCAGAACTTGTGGAAATACGTGTATTATAAAGTTATCGAAGATTTCAGAAAGAAGATTCGTGCTGTGAGTGTGCATTTTAGTAAAAGTTCTTTCCTTTTCTTATAAAGGAATATAAATACTTAGATAAAATTTACTTATAGTTGCCTGCACCTAATGGAAGATCTAAATCAACTTCTAAAAAGTTGACTAGTTCTTTTCGTTCATTTCTACATGAAGCGACGGGATTTTATTATTCATTTATCCAGAGACTTGCGATTCATTTTGAACTGAAGGAGTTGGATCCAGTTATCAAAAAATTTGGATTAACGATAGGTTAGTTAAAATATTTGATACACTAAATTACATTGGTATTAAAGGTAAAATATTAACCGGTTTTTACCAGAACCCACTGAAGTTTGTCAGCGTTCTTACTCTGAGGATATTAAACAACGAGCTGTACTTAGTTGTCATAAAAGTTTAATATTTCTAGGCGATTTGGGTAATACAATTATCTAATTATCAGATATAATTTATTCGTAAACAATGCGATTATTAATTAAAATATTTTCTTAATAATTTAGCTCGCTATCGCGAATTACACAGTGATCGAATAAACAAAAACTGGTCCACTGCATGTGATTATTATAATCATGCTAGACAGCTCGTTCCTGATAGCGGTAAAGTTTTCTAAGGAATTGATTATGCTTTTTTTTACGTTCACACAATTAATTTGTTAATTAAAATAGGTAACCCCCATAACCAATTGGCTGTCATTGCAACTTACAACTCTGATGACTTTCTTGCCGTCTATCATTATTATCGCAGTCTTGTTGTCAAACATCAATTTTTGACTGCAAAAGATAATATTAGTCTTTTATTTCATAAAGCCCAAACAGATACTCCTGATAGAGAAACGGAAATGGTTCAAAAAGTACAACGAGAATATGGTGGGAGGAGGCGTTTTTCTCATCAACGTCAAATGTCGTCTTCATCAATAGCTCAGTCAAATAAATTAAAAGCAAGCGAAGCTATTCAATCTTTTTTTGCTGATTTTATTAGGTTGCATAGTATATTGTATTTAAAAGTAAAGTATGTATTATTATTTATTCATTATTGATGTGATTTTTGATTCTGTTTGTTAAAATAATTAACCCATTTTTTCTTAATTTATAGTTTAGAATCCTATTCCGAATTAAAGGCGTCTGTATTGAATCAGTTAAAAGAGCATGTTCTTTCGCGTGCGTTGGAACCTGATCATCTTTTAAAATTAACCGTGATAAACATGGCAGCTTTATACGTAATTCGACTCATCGCCAACAGTATGTTTGAAATATTACAGATGTTCAATATTTATTATAAGTTATTTATAATGTTATTCTAAACTCGGATTTTTCGAATTAGGTGAAAATGGAAGCACCAACCACAGTCCAAAAGCTACATCCACATATTCACAATCATCCAAGAAGGCTCTTGTAGAGAAACATTCTGTCTTGTTGGTGTTGGATACTCTCACAACATTATTGGATATGTGTAACTCTGAATTAGCAGATGTTTCCATTGATGGATTGGACCAAAGGCACAATGCGGTTCAAATTCTTCCCGCTTCTGTTAAAAGGAGTCTTGCATCTCTTCGTATGGGAACGAAATGGGTTTATTCAAGACTTGATTATATAGCATCCATGTCTAGTATTATCTCTAAAGACCCTAATGTTAAGAGCGAATTTATTAACTTCGCTAGATTTTGGGAATGTTATGCCGAATTCCTTAACGCAATGGAAAGATTGTTACCTCATAGTCAAGGTGTTCCTCTTGATGTTCCTTTGAAGGAAGATTTTGAATTAAATGGGTTTTTGGTTCTTAAGGACCATATATTTATGTATAAAAATGCGTCAGCGAATCAGGGCGAGCCATTTGAAGAATTAGATATGCGTATTTATGACATTTTTGAGGATGCAAAAAAGATTTCTGAATCAGAGGTGTGTAAAATAATTATGCATTAAACTATTTTTCTATTATTATTATTATTGTATTAAAAAAATTGAATTTTTTGTAGTTGACCCAGTTATTTTACTATGACGGCTTCTTTAGTGCAAATGAACCTCCTTGCAAAGTTACTTCTTCTGTTAATATTCTTAGTCCAACGGAACATGAAATTATAGAAGAACATTATTTGGAAGACACTAATGAAGGATCTAAAGTCACCGACTTGATTATTGACCGGGACGACACTAGCCTAGCTGAGTCTCAGTCATTTTCATCAAATAGCCCTAAAGAAAAGAATAGTGATACAGCTGAAGATGAAACAGAAGATGAAGTCATCTTATTCACCGGGCGTCATTCGACAATTATTGATAATGATAATTCAAGGTTTGTAATAATTATTAAAATCGGTTTGTTAAAATCCGACGATCAATTAAGTATATCAACACTAATTTTTTTTTTTAGTGCTCCAACAATCTCTAAAAAGTCTCCCCCTCATCCAGTTGAAAAGTTAGATAGTCCAACAACAGCTGAGGTCTTGCTGAGCCAGGTTTTAAATTCCAATCAACAAGTCACTTCATCTTTTTCTCATAATAGACCAAACGAACAACAAAAGTATTGGAATCATTTCAATACACCTCAATTATTCCCTACCAATAGTAATTCCATGCAATACGATAAATTAGAAGCTAAACCCGTAAATTTAGATAAGACAGATTATTTAACACCTGTGAGCAGACCACCTACTACTATTTCAAATGGTCTTTTGAACACAAATACTAATTTATACGATCCAACTTCGTCTGCGAGTCCAACAACTGTCTCCGGAGTCCCAAATGCCTCGCAAGATCCACTTGTTCCATCTACAAAACGGTCAAATGATGTAAAAATGTCATTACCATATCAGAATACTGCTACTTCTCCAAGTGCTTCTTTATTTGCTTTCCCGGGTACAGATCAATTTGGCTTGTTTGGTCATTCGAATAATAGTTATACGGATTCTTCAGTTAAACCTAGCATATCAACAACCGTAGCTCCTCCGCCCGGATTTACTGCTGATACATCCAATTTTGAAATGCATAAACAGGGCCAGCAACAAAATAGTAATAATTATCAACAATCTTTATTTCAAACGCCTAACGCTTTTGGATTTTCCTCTTTTGATATTATGCGCACTCAATGGAAGAATGGTAACGATTATAAAATTAACGGAACGCCTGATAATAATGTCATTGGATTGACTTATCAAGGTAATCAGGATATGAATACTATTAGCGCAAGTGATCAAAACACCGATCCATTATTTTGGCTTATGGATTCCACAAATACAAATATCTCACCGTCAAAAAAAGGGACTAATGGATCTTTGTCGGAACAAAATGCAACAAATGATCCTCGTGATCAATTTCGCTACTTTTCACACGGTTGGACTCATGCATCAATTGGCTAAAAATTAATGTGTTAGAATGCGAGATGGGAATCGAGAAAACGAGTTATTTTGCTCGTAACCAAGGCCTGCTTATTATAAGTAACCATTTTGCCGTGGAATAATACGGACGATACAAATGAGATTGCATAAGACGGAATGTGAACAGACATACAAAATCGTATGTTCTTCATTATCGGTTCTCTGGAAGTTAATCGGCGATTTCGCTGCTTTCAGAGAAATTTTATATCTCACAATTTCCGACGTTTCCATGGAGTTAACGTGACAATAAGTGACAGAGTCTGTTTTTGCTTTCCTTTCCTTGTATCGTTCCGTATTGCATTTTTTTACTTTTTTATTAACCATACATTTCTGATATGTGCAAATCGATAACAATTAGTTGTCTTTCTTTTTCTTTTCCTTTTTTTTTTTTTTTTACCTTTTATTATCTGTTATTCAAAGTTTAAATTCAGTATTATGAACTTCTTTTGTTAAAAAAAAAATAATTTTTTTTTCTTTCTTATCAATTTTATTATTTTTTTTATTATTTTTATTTTTGCTTTGCAGATGGACGATGCTGAAAGGAAAGTGATTACTAAGGGATACAGAGAATTGGAACCTTAGCTGTATATTATATACCTCTGTGATATGTTGCAATGTCTTATAAATCTGGATTTTTTTAAATGCTTGATTTGATTATTTTAAATTTTAACGTAGGTAACCAGTATCCATCTGTGATTAAAAAATAATTTTTCATATCCTTTATAGTTTATAGTCACATCCTTTATAGTCACATTCTATTTACAATTTCTCACGAAAAAAAGCTTTTCTTTATTTGTACTGTACTTATAGAAGAAACCTGTTTTGAAGGATTTTTTTCAGAGGGATATGGTTATGAAGTATTAACTATATATATGTAGTGGAAGTTTATTATTAATATTAAATATATTTAATTCTTATTAAATAAAAAATGATTTTAAACTTTATAATTAACAAGTAATAATTCTCAAAGGGTTAATCTTTTGTATTTATAATTAAAAAGTAATATATGATTTATTATTATTCTTATTTGATTATAGTTTATATACTTTTATTTAAACATTTTTATTCTATAAAATTGCATAAAAAGTATTATATATAATTATATATATTACCTAAACAAAAGTAGGAAATCTCCTAATTTCTTAAACCTGTATATAATAATTAAATCTGAAATTTTAATATATCTGATATGATTGCATTAAACCTAATAAGTGTATATATTAAATTTTTTTTCTAGCTTTTATATTACTTAATAAGGATTATCTTAACACTTACCGGAGGTGAAATTCACCACTCATGTGATTTTTATTACATAATTTTTTATTTATTAATTTTATCAAAAAAATTTTGGTAAATTTATGAAATTATATATAAGATTTTATTATAAAAATGCTTTTTTTTTTATTTTTTTAATAAATGGTTTAAAACAGAAAAAAGAAACAATTATTTACATAATGGAAAAAATAAAACTTCTAGTATTTAATTAGTTACTACATTGGAGTTTAAATTATAATTAGAGTTTAAAATATCAAAGTTTAAATTTAAGTGTAATGTTAGAGTTTGAAATTATTAAAAGTCAGAATTTGCATCAGAATTTAGAGTTTGGAAATGTCAGAATCTGAAATCATTAAAAGTCAGAGTTTGCATTAGAGTTTAAAATATCAGAGTTTGAAATTATTAAAGTCAGAGTTCACGTCAGAATTTAAAACATCAGAGTTTGAAATTATTAAATATCAGAATTCACGTTAGAGTTTGAAATATCAGAATTTGAAATTATAAAAGTCAGAGTTCATGTCAGAATTTAAAATATTGGAGTTTGAAATTATTAAGGTTAAAGTTAAAATATCAAAAGTTAAAAATGAAAAAATGCTACTATATGAAAAAACCAAAGAATACAACTATTACAAATTACTATTATTTACAAGATATTAAAAAATAATAGTATAATACTACTATTACTTATAAAATAATAAAAAGAAAAAAAACAAAAAAAATATGAAAAAAAGATAAAAAAACAAACCAAGTAAAAATTACTAACCAAAAATGATTAATATACCATATAGTACTACCTAAAATATTCCAGATCTGAATCAATTTATCTGATTTAAAACATTGAATTAGATCCAGGTGTGTACATTCATCCTGTCAGTACTAGACAAATTTAATATATAAAAAATTTAAATTTGATTTAAAATAGTAATTAAATATTTTAATTTTTAGAAAATAAATTAGATTTATATATTATATATTTAATATCTTAAAATGGGTATTTTATATAGAAGTATGCCAAAATGGGAATCTCTTAGGCAATATTATACAGTAAATAGGTAAAATTTACTTCTTAATGAATTATTTTTAAAATTTATACATAATATAAATCACAGTAAAATTCATCTAAAATTGGGATTTTATAATTTATTGCCATGGCGATGTATTGCCAATGTCATGTGATTTATAATTCCAGTCAGAATTAAATAATCTGCAATAAAATTGCCTTTTTAGAAATCTTGCATAACCCAAAATTTTAATTTTTGAGAGAAATAAAATTGCTTTTTTTGGATTGTATAATGTTACCTAATATCCAAATAAGGATATTTTAGCTAGTGTTATAAAATTTGGGCAAAATTAAGCATGTGATAAATAATATGTGACAAATAGTATTTATCATATTGAAAAAATTCTAAGTTCCTAGAATAAATAGTAAAAATGGAAAACTATGGTGTGATGTGAGGAGTGATAAATTATTATATAGTATAAGTCACATAATATAATAGATCATGTAACAGGGATGGTGATGTATCACCATGGTGATAAATTACTTTTTTCTATAAAATTAATCTATTAAAATAATAGTAATATTATTTGATTTATTTTATTTTTAATTTTAATTGTTATTAAAATTTTTATTTTTTATTTTTTTTAATTAATGTAATTGTATAAAAATTAGCAATTGAATATAAAATTTATATATATGTTCTCTATAATTTAAATTATTATATATTAAAATTTTAAGTAATATTATTATGTATATTTTTAAGTAATTAATCAAAATTAGAATCTATTACTTTTATCCAAATAGTGTAAAAGTAAAATTTTGAAAATTGCAAAATTTATTATTTATCATTATAGTCTTTTATTACTAGGATTATATTATATATAAAGTTAAAGTTAAAAAGTTAAAATTATTTATTAGTTTATTTTTATAAATATAATTTTATTATATATCTCTCAAAGGGATGCGACATTATTATTCATTATCTCTAATTTATTATTCTCGTATCACATCTGATTTTTATTTTTACTATTTATTTTAGGGATTTAAAATTTTTTTAAGATGTGAAATTCTATTTGTCATATATTAATCATCACATTTCTTAATTTTGGCTGAAATTTTAATTCTAGCCAGAATTTCTATTTTTGAATACTTGGGTAATATTATATAAACCAAAAAAAAATAATTTTATTTCTTTTCAAAATCAAAATTTAGGTTATACAATACTCCAAAAAAAGGAAATTTGCTTAATTTCGGCCAGAATTATCAAATTAGAAAAATTCTTAATGATGTATAAATGTCTTACCCCTATGTTAGATCTAGATTTACCCTTAAATATAAACTTATAATTTTATATATATAAACTTAAACAATCAGTGATCATTTCATTAATTAAAAATTTGTATAACTATAAATAATAGGACATTTATACTATCAAAACTTAATTTTTTTCTAGACGATATATTTACAAGCCTTAATGAACTTTTGTTTTTTAGGCTTTTATTTGTTTTATGAAAATATGCAATTTTATTTATTAATTAATAACCTATACTATCTTTGTAAAAATTACATTAAAAAGAAATTAATAAATTGATTTATTCTATTACTATTTGCATTTTATTTATTTTTATGATACTTCTACTACTTTTGCATCTTTTTTATTGTCCAAATTTCTGACAATTGCTTTCGAACAGAAGTAATGGCATTATCCAGAAGTTTATCTTTATATACTTTTAGTGCTGAAAGTATTGCTATTTCATTTTCAGTAATTTGATATTTAATAATTATTTTTTCTACTTTGGTTGTAACTCAATTGAATCAGGTAAGTAGGTTTATTCATTTGTATTTTATTGGAATTCTCACCTTATGTATATTCAGTGAGGTTTATTAAAGATTGATTTAAAGTTTTTATTTTCTTTTTAATCTTGCATTTTCTTTTTTTCTGGTTATTATAATCTTTGGATTTCATTCTAACAACTTTTATTGCTTTTCTACTTAAGATTACCTGCTGAAACTAGGAGGTTTAAATAAGTTAACAAAATGCTGAAAAGCAAAACTTTGCTGAAACTATATTAAAGTTTTATTAAAAAGTTATTAAAACTCTGCCAAAAGGTGAAACCTGCCAAAATCTATTATGAATATCAAAACTGCCAAAATTATAATAAAGCTATAGTAAAATCTTGCCAAAACTAATTGTAGAATTTTGAGAAAATTTAGGCAGGCAACTATACTTTTACCTTTGGTATTTCTACTTTCTATTCCTAAAACTTCTTGTTGATATACTTCTTTGATTTATTCTAACTATATTTTTTCATAAAATAGATTTTTTTGAATTATGACTAATATAACACAAAGACGTAATTTGACATAATTTGTATGTTTTATTAGTAAAAATTATAACCATCATAATTGATTTTGCCTATGTCGAAATATTTTGACAATGGCTTTTTAATTTTGCTGAAAAGTATGGTTCTAATCTATTTGAATAGCAAGCAATTAGGTGATCAAAACCTTCTAGATGCATTTGCATAGGTGTATACTTTTGGAATAATGAATAAAATAAGGGATTATCCATTCCAAAAACTATTACAAGGTTATTTATAAGCTCTCACAAACTTTCTTTACATGAATTAACAGCTCATTCACCATGTAAAACTAAATAATCATTAAGGTATTCACTCATTAATAAATCTATTCTTTTTCTTTCATTCTAAGAAGCTTTAATTTGATTATTAAGGTTTGTCTCATCAATGACATTTTTACTAACATTTTATTTGATAAATTTCATGCCAAATGTTTTTAATGTCTTGTCAAAACCAAAACAAATATGCCAGTCTTCATTAAGGATTTTAAAAGCACTACAATAACATAACTTTTCTTTTAATTTTGAATAAGCTGTTATAATAAAAAGATAGTGAGCTATTGCTATTGTATAATTAGACTTTGCTACACTTGCATACAGTGATCTTGCAGCTGATAAGGAGTTTCACTGCAAATCAAAATTTATTCCTATTGTACTTTTTATATTCTAGTTTATTTATAATATATATACCAGACCTAGTATATTAACAAAATTATTAAACAGTAATAATTAAATTTTATTTAATAAAATAAACATTAAATGCATATTTATTATTAGTATTTTATAATTAATACAAAAATTACAATTTTTTTTACATAATTTACATATACAGTACCTTAAGATAAATATTTGTATTATTTTTTTCCATCCATTATTTTGGAGAATGACATCTCTTTTTTAGTAATATAAATATTAATTGCTATTGCTACCACTAGTGTTATGATCCAGATAAATCCATGATCCATAGTGTTATAATCTGAATGAATCCGTAATTCATTAGTTTAATCCGTAATTAATTTTTAATCCAGATAATTAGCAGATCTATCCAGATTGCATCCAGATTTATTCAGATTTATTCACACAATCTGGATGATTGCTGACTATACTATTATATGATATTACTAATAAAAAATATCATGATACATTTCTTTTTGCTTTATAACTTTGTTTCGTAATTACTAATTTTTATATATTCACAGACTGACGGCATATCTTTTGAAGGTAATTTCAAAGGGGAGGAGAATTTTTTTTTAACTTTTTATTTTAAGAATGTTATAGTACTAATATTCTTCTTTTTCTCTTTTTTGTAAAAATGGACTTTTTGGTACTGATTTAAAGGTAATTTTAAGGAACAAAAGGGTTTTTGTTAACTTTTTAATATAAGAATATTTATTAATATTCTTTTCTTTTTCTTTATTGTAAGAACAAATCTTTCAGCATCAATGGCAATGTCTCTTAGAAGGGTGAAGGGGAAATTTTTTTAACTTTTAATATAAAAATATTATTTATATTCTTCTTTTTCTCTTTTTTTGTAGAAATGGACTTTTTGGCACTAACTTGAAGGTAATTTCAAGGGATGGAAGGGTTTTTGTTAACTTTTTAATATAAGAATATTTATTAATATTTTTCTTTTTCTCTTTATTGTAAAAACGGATCTTTTGGCACCAATGGTATGTCTTTTAGAGGTAATTTTGAAGGATGAAGGAAGAATTTTTTTTAACTTTAAATATATTAACATTCAATAAAAATATTAATTTTAGCAATAGTCATCCAGATTATTTATCCAGATTCATCCGTCTTTTTTATTCAAATCCATCCGGATCATCTGCTTTTTTCATCCAGATTCATTTATCATCTGGCTAAATTCTAACAGAAGATCTGTTTACTTTTGAACTGAATTATTTATCAGATTAATGGATTAACCAGATCCAGATTATAACACTGATTACCACCACTTACAAGAAATCTAGCACTCGTACTGTTGAGCGATAATAATTAACTACTGCTTCAAATTTGTTTAAAAAATAAATATCAAGGTATAACGTTAGGTTCAGTAGTCTATAGTTAGAAAATAAAACTAATAATATGAGCAAAAGTTCTTTAATGTATTCTATTACTTAAGCAATGGTCATAAATTTGACTATTTTTCCTGACATTTAATCAATCAGTGAAAAATGACTTCATTTGACATAATATCCAAATAAGAATAATTTTCTAATTCAAAATTTTCTTTATATACTTTAGCAACATGTAATATTTCTTTATCTAAATTTGGATTGGTATCTAGTTTCAGAATTATAATATTAGGAGATGGACCAAGGCATCTGTGATTTATTTTAGTAGGTACAATACATTTAACAATTTTTGCATCAAAATCTATTCTATAAATTAATTTATCATTAATTTTCTTGAAATCTAATAATTCACAAACTATATTGTCAGTATACATAGTGATTAATTTTGTTGATGATAAAATTCAATGATATGGATGAAATAAAGAAAAATAAGACAATTATATAACCTTTTTAGTATATAGTAAGTAGATCAAGATACCATTAAAGAAGTAAATAAAATTTATCAAAATTAGGAGTTTATGATTATCATTTTTAATTTAACAATAAATATTTGCACAAGCAATCAGTTAAAAAATTAAAGAGGTTTGAAATAGGAATAATTCAATGGCATAGATGTATTTCTTGCAATAATTATATGACTTTTTTTTTTATGGAAAACAGAATGCAGTAAGCATTGTTGATATCTAAATAAATGAAATATTCAGGTATTATGTATTAGGCAATATGCATGTGAGGCATTAAAAGTATATCAATTTATATGCATTTGGACATTTGATGATATTAAAAGGCCAAAATCCATTTGAAATTTAGTTAAGAAAAACTTGAAGGTCATATTTATCATTATTCAGAAAAGGGAAAAAAGGAAACTCCTTGTTTGCATTTAGAAAATACTAGCAAAAGAATTAAATTTTTGGGTAATTGGTTAATTAATATTTCGCAAACTCAAAATGAAAAAATTAAAAAACAAATTTTAATAATATTAATTAATACTATTACTCCTTTTGCATCCTTTTCATTTTTTGATAAAAAAACTTTTATTAAATCTAACTCTAATTATACATTTACAAATACATTTACAAATATATCTAATATTAACAAAAAATTAATAATTACTCAATTATCCAGTTTATTTATAATTAAACTTTCTTTATTGGATTATCTAACCAAATAAAAAATAAATGAAACTTAAAATCTATTGATTTTAATGAACTTGGATGTATAGTTGGAGATAAACTATGGAATTCACATTCAGATATTACTGCAAAGAAATCTTCTTTGGAATTATTCCAAACAATTCAAAATTATTACAATGCATTTCTAGACTTTTTTACTTCATTTTTCTTAGAAATGATTTATAAACTACAGAAAAAAAAATAAAAAATAAACAATCATCAATAATGTAAATACTAAAAACAAATTACAATTATATCTTATAAACAAATAACAAAAATTATAACATTTATTACTTTAGTATTAATAAGATTAGCTTTTTCTTTCACAAAAATTTGGCTACCTCAAATTCTATCTAGTTTAGTAATTATTTGGTTTACTTCACTAATTATTAATTATATTTTATATAACTTCTCATACCAATTATTATGAAAGAAAACTTGCTAATTTCTAAATAGAAAAAGCTGATCCAACATACTGTCTAGCTAAAGAAAAAAATATTTAGAATTTAGCTATTACCATATAGCACGAACATTAGTATTGGGTACTAATCAAGATAAATCTGAGCTTAATTTGAATAGTATCCTGAGGGTATTATTTGAGAAGAAGGGTATACTAAAAGGAAGGTACTAATTATCATAAAATAGATCATCATGTGATTTATATAAATAAATCGATAATTAATCTTTGAAATTTAATGCTTCTTAAATTTATCAAAAAGTAAATACATACCATACTTGTAAAAATCTATTATGTCTCAAGATAACGCGAATTATGTGAATTTCACAAATTTTACGAACAGAGTTTTATTGTTAAATACATTATTTTTAACTCTATTTTTTATAATCTTGATTTTATTTTTTTCATTTTTTGCATTTTTTACTTTGCAACTACAGAATAAATTTATCATTTTTTTATCTCCTAAACATAAAATAAAATGGCTTCACGTGCAAACCAAAATGTTAATTGTGCAAGAGTATCAGAAAAGTTACGAAGAGTTTGAAATGTATGAGAAAAACTTGCAGTTGTTATGTATTATGAAAAAGACCATAGTAAAAATAAACAGCAGCTAAATTTAATATTGAGACCAAGTAAGTTCGTGATTGGATGTCTAAAAAAGAACAATTTATGCAAGATTTTCTTTAAAACATTTAAACAAAGGTAAACCTCCAAAATATTCTGTTTTAGAAGATGCATTAATTGAGTGGATGAGAGAGAAAAGAAGTAATTAGCAGGCAGTTTCAAGACAAATGATTTAAATAAAAGCAAAAGAACTTGCAAAATAAAGTGAATGGCCAAATTAAATATCCTGATATACAATCATTTGGTTTTAGTAATAAGTAGTTAGATGGTTTGATGAGCCACAATAATTTAAGCAATCGTCATCATACTACTGTTACTCAACATTTGCCAGATAATCTAATTAAAAAGCAACAAGAATTTCTAGCATTTGTTATGTATAGGCGAATCCAATATGATTATCCTTTAGTATTTATTGGTAATATAAATAAAATTCCAGTATCATTTGATTTGCCAAGTAACACTACTGTTGATAAACTAGAAACAAGAACTGTCAGTATTCGTATGACTGGTCATGAAAAAACAAATTTTACCATAGTCTTAACTTGCATGGCAGATGGAATTAAACTCCCTCCTCTTATAATCTTTAAACTTAAAAAAATTTCAAAAGAAAATTTTTTACCAGAAATTATTGTTCATGCTAATCCATCTGGATAGATGAATGAAAATAAGATGTTGTATTGGATTGAGAATATTTGAGTTAAGCAAGCAAGACTTTCTAATCCACAATTATTGCTAGTTCTAGATTCTTTTTTAGCACATATTATTGATTCTGTAAAAAGGCATTTTGGTGAAAAAAATACTAATATTGCTATTATTCCTGAAGGATTGACATTATATTTACAACCTTTAGATGTTTTAATAAACAAATCATTCAAAACAAAGGTAAATTTTATCAATAATTCCTTGTATTTTATTTAATTTTAAATTATATTTATTGTATTTATATAGATGTGAAAAAATTATAATAATTGGATGTCTGAATCTGTAAGAGAGTTAACATCTGCTAATAAGATCAAAAGACCATCTTATAAAACTATTGTGGATTGGATTAACAGATCATGGAATGCAGTTGATACTAGCTTAATTAAATAATTTTTCAAATGCTGTGGCATTTCTAATAAGTGTGATGAAACAGAAAATGATTGGATTTTTGATTATAGATGCCTTGAGCAAGTGAAATCAAGTGATGAAGTAGAGATTTTAAATGGTAATGGTAATGATATTAATGATGAAAATAATAATATTAATAGTAATCATTATAGTGAGAAGGAAAGAGATTATAATAATGAATGGAATAATTAAAAAGGTAATGGTCTATAATAGTTTATAATAATATAAATTATAATATTTAATATAATAATAATGTAGTAAAATTTAATAAAAACAATAGTACAAATAACATTTATTATAATGTATTTACAATATTTAAAATGAATCTTTTATAATAAATTTTATCAGTATTTTCTTAATAATTAAATAATACAATTTAATTGGTTTATTGATTAGTACCTGGGTACAAATCAAGAATTTTGCCTTTTGTGATTGAATTAGAGGAGGACCCCGGAAACTATATATAAAGGTTACTGTTAAAATGGGTAAAGTTATTATAAAAAATCCGAAATTGTTACTTATTAAGTCGGGTAACTTTATTATAAAAATTTTTTTTGTTAGTTGTTAAATTGGGTAAGAGCATAATTGTTGTTGTATAAAATGGGTAAAAACTTATAATTATTCGCAAGGTTGTTACTATAATGGGTAACGAACATATGTATTTTTATAGGGGTACTATATATATATTTTGTAAAAATCAATAAAATAACGAAAAAATTTTTTTTTCCCATTCTAAAAAATGCAAGCCGAAAGTTCTAAAATTAATCCTTCTATAGAATTTTTCTTACCCGATGATAATAGTGAATATGATTCTGAAGAAACTCTTGATTTACTTGAATATGATTTAGTTNAAAGTTTAGATAAAATAAATATGGGGCAAGACGAAGAAATAACAGATGATGAAAAAATGGAAAGAGATGATATTTCATCAGAAGAAAGTGATGATAANGATGTGATTTATGATAATGTAAATAATTTACAAAAAAGAAAGANAAAANNTAGAAAAAAANTTTTTTCACAAACAGAAATAGATGAGTTACGAAATAAATTACATTCTAATAAATATTTCATGGAAGAGATAACGCCAAAATTGGTTCTTTGTAAGTGTGGTAAAAAAATCCATTTGGATCGAGATTTTAGAGATAAGAATCTTACAACACATGGTGAATTAAGTAATTGTAANTATAGTGGAGAAGGACAACAAAGTATTAAAGTTTTTTTTAAACTTAAAAAGAGTAGAGATGAAGAGGAAAAAGCAACTGTTAAAAAAGTTGCATGTAAAGGATNGTATGAAGAAAAGTATCNAAATTATGTGCTTAATAGTCCTGCCGAATTTGGAGGATCAACTAGACCCGATATAGCTGCCAAAGAATTATTTCCCGAAACTGTCAAAACAAAACTTAGATTAAAGAGTCTCGGTACAACAAAATGTGATGAACTCAAAAATTATTTACGAGCGCGTGCTGTGTGGATATTGGATAAAACTACTTTATCTGTTAGAAGCAAAATGTGTGAAAATTTTACAGTCAGAGAATCGGGTATTTGTGATAAATNTGACAAATTAAGAAAAAATAATNGCTTAGATCAAGCAGTTAATAAGGTATAAATTTGACTGTGTTTATATTTATAAAAATTAAATTAAGTTTTTTTTGTATTTATAGCAACGAGCAACTNGAAAAAAGGTCCGCTTTATTCCAAAATGGTATCTTGAACATCCTTTAAGCAAATTACTNNTTAATACAAATCTTAAATCATTGTGGATATCAGCTGATGATGATGATGATGATACGACAATTTGGATTAAACTAGCTCAATTTGGAAAGGATGGATTGTTTAACGGAGAAAAAACATTT
>QKYT01000249.1:125827-153531 GCA_003550305.1 Glomus cerebriforme
TTCAATAAGCAAACTCAAATCCTACCTATTCATATATTGTTCGGGGTCCTACCATTCCTGTAGTTTTGAAGAAAAGTAGAAAGCCTGATAAAGTTACTTATAATCTACCAGTAAAATAAAGTAAAAAATAAAATTACTATTATTTAATTATTTAGTATAATTATATATATTAAGTTTAAAAGGTCTCATTTTATCTATTAAGAATAAAATTAAACCAAGAATTACCTTTGCTTATTAACAAAAAAAATTTTATACTTTTTTTTAATATTATTTTTTCTGTACAAACACATGAAAGCATGTGGCACACCTGTGATAAATAGTATGTGACAAATAATTTTTACCACATGAAAAAATTTGTCTTTCAGATAAATAGTAATTTTGAATACCATCTATACATCACACCGGTAACAATTATTTTATGGACACGTGACTGCAGATAAATCACGCGCTACTTTTTGGATAATTTGCTTCTAATTTACTATTATCTTTCTTATCTAATACTAATATTGCGAGTAAAACTGAAACCTACCTGTGGGCAAAATTTCTAAAACTAGATAAAAATAGGTTCACTACAAATATAAAATTTAAACTCTCTGAAATTTTTGAAACTTCTATAACTTCTAAAACTCTTTCAAAACTTTCATAATCTCCATAATCCTTTTGTAACCTCTGTAATCTCTACAATATTTCTATAACTCCTTAATATTAGATATATAATACATATAACATAACATATGCAATATATAATATTTTTAATTGTATATACTATTTATCTGTTTATTTTATTATATTATTTAATTTTTATCCATTTTTGTTTAATACTTTATTAAAATATATCAGATAAAGAATATTATAATAAAATTGAATTAGATAGCTTACTTGTCAAAAGAGAGAAATTTTAGTGGTAGACCAAAATCATTTATATAGAAAACTTATACTTTACAAGGTAAAAAAGTTTCAGGTGATCATTATAAAATTATCTGTTGACTATAATACATATTGGCATAAAAACTCTTTTTAAGTTTTAAAAGCACATTTCACAAATAATTACTTAAAAGTTCTAATAAAAATAAAATAATTATTTCTAAATAAGCTTGCTGCAAGAGTTAAAACTTTTGTATTAAATAAAAAGCAAAAATATACTGAATATTCTGAATAAAATCAATAAAGAAAAATAACAGAATTTTATAAAAGCTCAAAACTCTTTCAAGAAAAAAATTATGAAATTATTTGATCATGTATAAAAGCTTTTATTATATGTGATATAACCTAATATATTATTGAAAACTTCTTTTTTATAGAATTATTAAAAGAATAAATGTATATCTCGCAGGGGTGCGACATCATTATTCATCGCCTTCAATTTGTCATCCTGTGTCACATCCTCTGACTTTCATTTTTACTATTTATTCTAGGAACTTAGAATTTTTTTGAAATGTGAAATCCTATTTGTCACATGTTAATCGTCATCTCCCTTAATTTTGGCCGAAAACTTTAATTCCAGCTAGAATTTCAATTTTTGGACATTAGATAACATTATACAAACCAAAAAGACAATTTTGTTTCTCTTCAAAATCAAAATTTAGGTTACATGAGACTTTCAAAAAGGAAATTTTCTTAATTTTGGCCGGAATTACTGAATTAGGAACACCCGGTGATGTATAAATGTCTTACTCCCATGCTAGATCCAGATTTACCCTTATTAAAAATATTACATTTAGAACAATGATGAGTTTTGGATACATTTTTTGACTTTGAATGTTTTGGACAAGGTTTTGGACATAAAAAAAAGTGTTCAAAATCTATTCAAAACTATCCAAAACTTGTTCAAAACTATTTAAAATTGTCTAATTATCCAACACTGATTTAGAATATATGCCTTCTTTAAGAGAAAGCTTCTTTGGTAATAAACTTTTAATATAAAAAATAACTGTTGCAAATCAACAGATAATTAAAAAATTAAAAAATTCTATAGATTTAATTTTATATAAGTAAAAAAAATTTTTTTAATACAATTATTTAATTTTATTTACTTTTAAAAATTTTCAAAGTATATGATAGGTAGACAAATACAGCAAATAAATCTATTTAGAATTTTCTTATTTATACATCTAATCATAAAAAATATTTATAGTATTTAAAAAACTTATCAGAAGAAAATCATACTGGTATCTTTTTAGTGAAAGAAATAAAAAAATCATTAAACAAATTGGACTTGAAAAATTTTTTGCTATAGTATTAGATACAGAAGCAAATATTTAAAATGTTCATAAGATAATTACAGAAAAATATTCCAATATTCTTAATATTCATTGTATTGCTTTATGCTTATACAATTAATTTAATTTCAAAAGATATATGCAATACTCCTTTTGCAAATAAGATTTTAATCTGATGCAATACAATTATAACTTTTTTCAAATAAAGTCATTAAAAAAATTGGTAATATTTTTAATTTTTTATTAAAAATTTTATTTATAAATAATACTTAAAATTATTTAATAGGCATAGCTTTAAAAAAAAAGTCCAAAATTTGCAATATAAATGGAGAAGAATTAAAACAATATATTAATATTCGATGGCATATTATATTTAATTGTATTAATTTTATTAAATAGTATAAAAAAGTTTTTAAAAAGATATTTATTATATAATTTATTTGTTTATTTGTTTGTGATTTTATAATTTGTATTATATTAATATATTTATTAATTTATTATTTTATTTATTGTATTAATTTAAATTAAAATTACAGATTGATTATTTAAGTATTTTTCTACAAACAGTTTTGACAATTTTAAGATCTCACGCCTTTTTTGATAATATTTATGCATTGGTATTTGCTTTGCATTCTATTAAAAAGCAATCTTAAAATTAAAATCATAATCATATATACTAGCTGATTGTTTTTTTAGATTAGCTTAACTTGGAGCTGCTATCAAAAAATTATTTAAACATAATTATTTTACTTTTTACTGCCAACATATTACAATATTTAACAAATATTATATTTTTTATATAGAGTTTGTTGATTTATTATATTTACTAAGTTTTTTTTTATATTTAGGTTATAAAGGTTAGTAATAATTATTTATATATTTTTTTTATATAATGGAAAGTTATAAGGAAAAATTATGAAAATTTATAATAAAATAATAAATAATAATTTTTTTATATATTATTATTCATATAATTTAAAAAATAATTTTTTATTTATATTTTTATTATTTTTGTTTATAATTTGCTTGGGAATTTGTATTTTATATACCTTGTACAGAATGCATTCCCTAACAAAGTTAAGGTTAGATTAGGGTTAGATTAAAATTAGGTTATGTTAGAATTAAAGTTAGGTATTATTCTATGTCATATCTATTGTGTTTAATTTTTATCACTTAATTTTTAAACTTAGTTTTTTTTAGTATAAAAATCCTATTTGTTACTATTATAATGATTATATATTATATAGTACTCTGTATGAACACATAAAAAATAAAAACTCTTATAATTTTATATATTTTTTTAATTAAAAAAAAACTTTTAATTTTTTAATACACAAATTTTTTACATTTATTTATTAATTGTAAGATTATCTTATTTACTATATTTTAACTTAATTAATTCTTAGAAATTTGCTGGATATGTGAAACTTTTTGGGATCTTTTAATAATTGCAAATAAATTTTGAGAAAATCAAATTCTGTACAAAAAAAATTAATACATCAGATGAAGATGTATTATATATATTAAAAACCATTTGATATTGATTTAGATGATACTAAATTTCTAAGTAATTAGTAATTTTCAATGAAAAATAATTTTCCTAAAAAATAAGATTATTTGATACAATTAGTACTTAAATTATTTATAGTTACATCTTATGCAATAGGATGTAAAAGGGTATGGTTTAATTTTGAATGATCGTATGATAAATGAAAAATCAATTAGGGTTGAATAAAATTAAAAAAATATATAAATTATTATTTTATTATTATGTACAGATGAAATAAAATAAAGAAATTGTTATTGATGTACATTTAAATCCAAGTGATGATCTTATTGAATTCATGAATGATATTCATAATACATTAGTCAAAATAAGAAGTTTCAGCATGTGATAATTTGACTAAATTTTGGCCGATTTGTTTCAAATTTTGGATAAATTTTGATCATCATCAACATTCGAAATATCTGATTAATAGCTGAATTGTATACTTTTATAGAGTTCGTAACAATTCATTAATCCAATAGATTAAACATACAAATTTAAATATTTAATAATAAAAAATAACACAATAAATGTAAAAAGTTACAATAAATATAAAAATAAACGTATTTATTTTTTTTATATGAATTATGCACGAATTATGTATATTTTATTATCAAATGTGATACTTTCTATTAATTGGATTAATTGCTAAATATTCAACCACGTTTTGACAAGTCAATAGTTTGTACTTTATGAGAACGAATCTTCCTAAAATGTGATGCACCGGTATTATGCAATCCTGAATTATAAAGGTGTTGGTGACAATGCATATATGGACTTTTTTCACTTGCCTGACCACTTAATAGTTAATACTAAGACCCGGCAATATTATATAAATATATTCTACTTGAAATCAGTGGTGTCAGAGAGCCTATCACTCTGAAGTAAATATACATATCAGTAAATACTATTCTGCTAAAAATGATTTGGCTAAATGTTATGAGAAAAAAATAAATATTTTAGGTGTGAAAATTATTTTGTTGCACAAACAGTTACACAGAATTACGGATGATTTGTGGTGTATCACCTATTACATCATATATACTTTAACGAGGGTACGTCTAAAGCGGAGCTAATTACGTGATTTTCGTAAAATTTTTGGCCGGAATTATGGCATTAAGAAATTATGCATGTGACAAATAACAGGTGATAAATAGGATTTCACCTATCGAAAAAATTCTAAGTTCCTAGAATACTTAGGAAAAATGGAAAATGAAGGTGTGACGCAGGATTCACTATGATTACGTGATTCTGCTCCGCTTTCCCCATTAACGAGGATCGAAAACGTTGTAATTTATGTCGCACATGCCTACATGCATTGTGGCGGGACAAATATGATAAAATTTTTTATTGATAATATTTGGGATCTTGATCAAGGAAAATTTGGTGCACAATCTCACAATTATCATCCAAATCTGTGTAATTTGCGGTAATATCCTTCCCGTAAATATGATATATGTATTTTAACGGCGAAATGCATATAGGTTTTATTTCTGATGATTTAATCTTATTCTGAAATTCTGATGAAGTATGCATAATTATATTTTTTATGAATACTATAATATCCAGGATTCCGTAGCCATTTTAACATGTCAAGCCAACATGTACCTATAACAGCTATATAGCCTTGCTGATATAATAATTTCTTAACAAGTACTGTATGTATGTTGCAAAAGATAATCGTTGCCATAATTGGGCTTTCTTCTCGTATATCCAACCATTTTTCGCTGAAAAGCAATATTCCTCATAGCAAATTTGTCCTGAATGATGATATCCTTCATTTTTCATACCTAAAAACTTCATATCATCAGGAGTATCACCGCCTCCCAAACTTTTTTTGCCAAAGATTTGGGTCTTTTCTTGTAATTCCTGTAAGCTCACTGGATAACTGTTGCATAGAAATTCTCAAACTGATAGTTATATTGTCTTGCAATCAAGAATCCCCAAGATCGTTTCATTGATCTTCCTGAACTCCTCAAAAAAATAAATCGAGTGATAAATATATTTTGACGAAGCTGTAATCAATCAAAAAATATCAAGTCTATCTCCTTTGCATTTTTTCGCACAGAATCAAATATTCTTCAGCGTTTACAATGATTTTTATATTATGTAATGTATAACATGAGATTATTAAATGAAAGTCTATAACAGATAATTCGGCGTCCTGTACAACCAATATATAGCATAAGATTATTAAATGAAAGTCTATAACAGATAGTTCGGCGTCCTGTATATCTGAAACCAACCCTTTTTGGCGATCATGTGCGTCAAATTTCATCTGGACGAAAATAATATATATAGAAGATATATGGGAAGAAAAAAATACAATATATTGTATCTAAAGTTTAGTTTTTTAAAGAATATGAGTAAGAGATGGAATCAGCCCGGTAAATCTGGTAACGTAAATATGAATCCAGGTTTTAAAAGTTATTTAGATAGTCAAGTGGTTAGAGGTGATTTAAATAAAAAAAGTGATAAGGGAACCACGATATATTATAGTGGCGAGAAAAAAAATATCTCAAATTTGCATTTAACATCCAATACTGATGGAACAGGTGCTCATTGGAGTGGAAAAGTTGTAGGGCATGCGTCCTTTTCTTCTGATTCAATAGGAAAGGGACACGAATGGGCTAATAATGCACAGAAAGCATATCATCAAGGGGAAACACTTGGAAAAGCAGCAAAAGAAGCAGCATCAAAAGCAGCATCGAAAGAAGTAGCTAGAAAAGCAGCAAAAGAAGCAGCATCAAAAGCAGCATCGAAAGAAATAGCTAGAAAAGCAGCAAAAGAAGCAGCATCAATAGCTAAAAAAAAAACCTAATAATCTTAATTTGATTAAATATCAATATGCTTTTTTTATGTCTTGATGTAAATGAATAATTCATCAAATTTATTTCCCGACTAGATAATTTATTATATTAGATAGGATAACTCTTTTATTTGTACTCGTACTATTTTTCTTTTATACTCTTGTATGAAACGTCAATGATAATTTAAACATCAACGGCAAATTTTACTATTTTTATCTTCCGTTTTGCTAACCAATATAATTTATTACACTAGATAGGATAACTCTTTTATTTGTATTCTTTTATTTTATCCTGTACTCATATTACAAATAAAGTATATGCTCAGAAATTTAAAATTTTTTTTTTTTAAAAAAAAACACTTCATTGAATAAAATGTAAATTAAGATAATTATGAACGTGGATCCTGCCCATTATCGATTTCTTCGGCTTTACGTTTACGTGCAAAGCCCTTCATAAAATCTTCCTTCTTAACTTCGATTACACCAAGGATTCTACCGGTCGGGGTTCCGTTCCCTTGCCCATTTCGATCCTCTATAAGTTTTTCTGATATGAGTTTGAAATTATCTTTGTAAAACGAGACCCCGGAAGGCAGATAGCAGTAAGAATAAATAGTCTTCGTTGCCTCATTTGCCTTGTTGAGAGGTGTAACATCTTGACGAAGTTTTATTTCTGCCACTAGGTGCTTAATCACAGCCTTGGATTTATCGTTATTTAGGTCTGCAGAACCACATGAAAAAGGAGGGAACACATCAATGTCAGGATTCGGTTCATTGCTAAGTCCATAGAGTTCACATACTTTCGTAAAAGTCCACTTGTTGAATGGTTTTGAGGGAGTCTCTATAAATATGTTAAAGTTGAATTTGTTCTTCGATACGAACAATCGGAGCACTTTGCAGAGGTCTTGGTCCTTCCGAAGTGAGTATCTTTCCCCATCGCTTATAAACTTTAATACAGCTCTATCGTTTTCAAGTGCTGGTGTTTTCGAGAGTTGCGTCTTCGATATCTACGGTCCATTTGAACCTCTTAGTCTATTTCGGGCTAACAACATCGAATTCTGAAACGAAAGCAGAGTTAGTAAAGAGTAGCCTAAAATTTCAGTGAGACATTCAGAAAAAAATACATGTGTGGACTTGTTGAGTAATGCCTGCAAAGAAGCAAGCTGTTCCCTTAATTCCAATACCTCGCTCGAAGTGGCGGTGGTCTCTGGTGGAGAGACTATAACATGAATATGCCTCTTAGGCGGTTTCTCGGTCCTATTTCATTTATTGCTAACAGCTCATCGTTGTCCTCGAGTGAAAGATTCCGCAACTAATCGTCGTGATCGTCAGAGATTGGCACTTTCCATAGCTTGAGCTTGTCTGCGTCTACACCAGCAAAGTCATTTTGTTTTTTCGCCTTAATAGCGTCTTTGAGGTGGCTAACCAACTTTTCCCTATCAATATCTATGGCAAAAGCACTAGCGGTCGTATTCCCTTTGAAAAGACAGAAAAGTGGGATAGACATGTTTTCGAAGACCTGCTGTGCGATCAGCCACATTGCATCATAGGCAACAATCGCCTAATCACTGCGCCCCACCAACTGTGAAGACTCTTCTCGCTTATCACCTGACTTTTTTTATATAGGTTAGATTGGTTCGGATAAAATTGTTAGATTTATAGTCCTGATATTTCATTACACATATCCCATACATAATACTTTATTTATAAAATAAATCGTTGCCAGAACCCGGCCTACAATACATAAAAATTGCGAATATTTCACTGTTACAAGTGGAAAAAAACTAACTACTAGGAAGGGCAGTGTTGGGAAAAAATTGGTCGGACATTGTTTTCTCACCGATCAGACAGTCATAGTTTACCAGCCAAAGTGTGTCCGAGTCAGAAAATCCCAATACTGAGGAGGGGTATTCAAATTTCTACAATAATATTAATTTTATCATTAGGAGGTTGCTGGGGAAAATACCTAGAAATTAATTGATCTGAGAACATTTCTTCTCCTCTTTGGCCTTGCCTATTTATTATATTGTCTAATTTGATCAAAAATAGATATAACTACTCTGGAATTGATCTTGTGAAGAATAAAGTTGGTAGGAAGAATGTTTTCTGTCCATCTTTCCTTTATCATAGGCCTTAACGGATCGACCGTCTCATTGGTAGAGATCTTAAGCGTAGTAATATTATGTCTTGTTACACTTTCGGATGAGATGCTGAGGATAACAAGGCAATTAAGAGTTAAAGTATTGGCCATTGTCTGGTTCCTATTTCCAAGGATTTATGGTTAGAAAAACTCGCTCCCGTATACATATATTACTTTTGGCATATACATACCTTATTTTGCATTATTTTACAGGAAATATTTTGCGGAAAGTTAGCTAAACTTTCACATATTCCTACATGCTTTATATCTTGCTAAGAAAAAGATAAAGAGCTATGAGACGTGATTAGTATTGTTGTATAATGCCAAAAGCACATGCAAATAAAACTTTCATACCTTTTCACATGAAGATCTACCAGAAAGTCATATAATTAGTCTTACGCCTGGTGATCTCAAAATTACAAAGTTCTTAGCTTTTCATAACATATGGTTTTGTCATCAATATTTACTATTATGGTAGGTTCTGTGTTGTAACTAGATACTCTTTCACATTTTTCTTATATTTGTTCAGAAAAAAATAAAGAACAAAAGTTAATATGTTTTCTTTTTTGAATATATATGCAAAAATTAATATGTCACACAAACTATCTGGTGATCTGCATATTTTTGTCATATATGAATATATGCATTGTGGCTCAGCAAATTTTTCTGAGCTGGTGATCACTACTTCAGACTAGTATTAATTAAACTGCTTGGGAAATTGTAATCAGAAATATCAAACATTTTACTCAAATCGCTTTTAAACAATTTTATAAGGTTTTTTAGTCCCTCCAAATTTTTTTCAAATGCTTTGATTGCTTCCTCCAGCTTGCTAGGTAAAATATTGGATAAATCTTTTTCACTTGATCCCTTTGAGTTACTTTTGGCTTGGCACTTGCTTTCCATTACTTGAACTTTTGGTACTGCAGAAGTTAGTCTAATTATTGAGAAGAAAAAAAAATATGACCAGTATTCTGAACTCAAAAATTTCTGTATTCCTATCATCCTATCATTTTTCACAATCTGAAAGCCTGTTAAAGAATAATATGAATCTGCACTGATTAACAATACTATCAAAATATTTTAATTTAATATATAATCTAGTTTTTCTGATATTTTTATAAGTAAAATTACAACTGCTAAAGTCAAATTGTTGGAGCCTTGAACAAGAACAAATAATATTACAAATTGATATTTCAGAGAACTCTTTGTGATTAGAAATATTTAGATTTTCTAATTTATGATATGAATTTGTGATTGCATATAGACCTTTATCAGTTATTAATCCATCATTATAGCTTATACCATATGCCTTTTGCAAGTTGAGATACTTCAGATTGGGATATGTTTTTGCTATTTGATTTAATATTTTATCACTAAATCTCGCACTATTATATAAATTTAAATGAATTATATTTGGGAACAGGCCTGCAATGCTTTTGAATTTTTTATCTGAAAGTCGATAGTAATGTAAAATTTCTAGATAGGTTATATTCAAGCAATAAACTGGCTTTTGCTTCTCATGTATTATTTTTATAAAATTTTTCATGTATTACTTTTCTTTAACTCAATGCATTTCTATAAAATAGGAGTATCCCATTTATACCACAATTAGAAAATAAATAGAACGGAATAGAAGGATTTATCTATTACTAAAAAATGTAAAATCTGTTCTAATAGTTCTGGTAAATAAAAGATGCTTGATTGCGCCATAAATAATCTGTATTATACATTGTATCTTCAAACGAAAAAATAAAATTATGTGATCACTGCTCCAGACTAAGGCTTTTCAGTATCTCATCTAATGCAAGTGTTTATAAACTATCCATTAAAACTTTAATCTTATTTTCAGATGATAATCCTTTTAATAATACGTATTTAAGAAATTCTTCACTATGGCCAAAACTCTTGTTACACTCTTTCAGCTTCAAATAAAAATCCTTGACTGTATTTTCACCTTGAACCAATAACATAGTACAAAAATTAATAAGAGTCTTTCTTTTGGATCATTTAAGATTTGCTTTACTTTCTCATATATCATTTATACTGTGACACTTTTTTAGATCCTGTACTGGAAGATACTTTAGAATGAATGTTATTAATTCAGGTGAAAGACATTCTAGCAAATTAACTATATGCATTTTTTATATGGTTAGAATATCTTTCAATCGAAAAAATAAACCTCTATTTAACGCTCTTAACTATGCAGTAAGATATCATGCAAAGCGCCTGATTTTTTAATTACAAACTGCTTAATCTTTCTCAGTTGTACCTTTCTTCGTTGCTTATGAGGAACAGCCTTTTATTTTCTTACCTCAATTATCATAATCGAATCAGAATCTTCAAAAAACTAAGACGAATAGGAGAAACCCTTATGCATAATACCTTTCAGCTTTTTTTTATCAATTATTAAGAGAACTATTTCTTGTATAAAGTTGACCACAGTTTTCCTATCTACATATTTGTCCAAATATTCAGTCTCTAAAAACTTTACATCTTTTTCTAATCTTTTTACCATCTTTTTTAAGCTGATATATTTGAAATGATAATTTTCCAATTGTTTCTCAAGTCCTAAAATCTATCTAAAGAGTACTTTATATGCTCCTGCATTCTGTTCATTCAGTCCAAATAACTGGGCCATTTTTTCTGCATGCCTGATAACTTTCTGCTCAGTAGGTGCACTATCAGATAAATGATTTTGATCAGTTACCATTTTTGTGATATTTTATATATGTTATATCTTGTTTCAGATGAAAAAATAAAATTTAATAAATGTTATCCCGATCCTTTAACCTATATATATGATTAGTTTTCATCAAAGATCTTGATTGTCTTTGTCTCATAAGATTGTCCTCTTTTTCAATAATTTACTATTGTATAGTTTTTTGTGGGTAAGATATAATTTCTAGAAGCATGTCTAAGTGCTTCACTTGCAATACTCATAGTTTCTGATAAATTCTTTGCTCTATGAACCACAATTGCAAATACCACTCCTAATTTGTGCAAAAAACTAGAAAGTAGTGGTTTGCCAGTTTCAGAAAGGAATTCATCTTTTTTCAGAAATGTATTAAACCATAATACTCTGGGCTTTTTAAAGTTTCGTAACTATCTGAAAGAAATTGCTTTCTAAATCCACATAAGCAATTGACTAGCCCACTTCTTGTTCTTTTTAAGTGATCTAAATACTTGAGAAATGTCTTGTTGTCACTGATTTTTTGCATATTCAGTTACATTTCTATTAGATATATGCAGGGTTTTTATTTCAGCAGGATAGATGCAGAGCATTATCATTATATTGGCAAGGGCTTGCAAGTCAAGAACTTTGGATACATCATACACATTCAATTTTTCCCTAACCAATTCTAACATAAAGTAATCTGGGTAATCAATACCTTCATTTTCATGTAGCAAACCTTTTTCTTTTTGAATTTTATTAGCTAAGCGGGTTATATCTGAAATTAATATAGCCAAGATAATTTTTTCTGAGACTTTAAGGTTTTACAACTCTCTTCAAAGCCTAGAGATTCGTGATAAACCAGCACTAGCATTAGAAGCAGATTCAGCTAAGACTTTAGCTATAAATAACTTTTACTTTTACTTCACCAAGATTATTCTAAATGATACGCTAGGCCAAATCTCTAATAGTCTCTTTTTGTGAAATTTGGCACACATTTACTATGTCTCCCTCCACTGGTTCTTCTTCTTGGAGAATATCAGGAATATCTGGAGTATTATGGGATATGGCTTTACCTTTTTTTTAATCAGCCATCAGCTTAAGAATCAATGCAAATACATGTTCTTTGCTAAAGTTGTATCTTTTTTGAAATCATTGTTGTGCCTGATCTCTCTTAATTTTATCTGTCAAAAGAATGTTAAATTCTGGTGCATGTTGAATGAGCTCTTCGATGCTTATTTTGTTATTGAACCCATTTTCTGTTATATATTTAGTAGCGATGTCAGCCATGTTATTATTTGGTAGTATGTAAAATATTTAGTAATATATAGATTGTTTGATTATATTATGCAGAAAAAAGTTCAATTCAAAAAATTTCCTCAGAGCCATGCTTCTTTAGAAAGAGAAAATATTAGAGATGACTGGGATATCTTTTATATATATGCTTAAAAATTGTGGATAGATAGGATATATGAAAAAAAATACATAGTCATGGAATTATATATCGTCTAGTTGTAAAGAATGAAAATTCCATCCCTATTAATATTAATTAACTCACTCTTATTCACTCTTTACCAAAGCATACCATTCTTCTGGAATATGCTTATTGTTTTTTTCCATTTCTCATCAGTATCAAGTAAATATGGTCAATGGTCCTGAAAGACCATGGTCTTACCAGTCTTACATCATGAAAAGACAGACCAGTCCATCTCAGTATAGGACCTCAGTCTTTCAGTCTCAAATCACGGGATCAAAGACTAATAAAATTATTAGTTTCACAATCTTTTTAAGACTGATCAGTCTTTATAATTTTTATAAAGATGACCACTAGCTACTAAATTAATTTTATTTAGTAAAAAAACTATTTATAATATAAAGACTGGTACGAAGACCTATATCAGTCTCAGAACCGGTCCTTATTGCACTACAGAAAAAAAAATGCAATCTGGTCCTACAAAATCCTGAGACTGGCAGTTTCGGGACTGAGACAGATCTGTAGAACCATTGATCATCTTTAGTATCAAGTCAGGAGGATGTGACTCCCTTATCTTCAAGAGAACAATAGATAATCTCTTTCTCTATCAGTCTTTCATGTACTGTTATGTCCATATATTTATTGAGGTCTTCTTCTACCTCTTTTGCATAATCACACATCTGAGAATCAGTTTTCATCCTATTCTGAAATGCAATGGAATTGAGCCTATCTTTTTCCATGATAGACACAAAGACATCTAGATTTTCTCTAAGTTCAACCACCCTTTTTCTGAGGTGCTCTTCTCACTGAGCTCTGGATAAAAGTATGGCAGATGATACTTTATTGATAGGCTTAGAAGAATCACACTTCTCACTTGTTTCTTTTGGAGGCATATTTACCACTTTGCTTGTAGACTCAAAAGAATTGGGAAGCTTGCTAGTCTTAGGTTTATCGATTACTAGCTCAGATGGTTTAGAAGAAGTATTAAAAGTCTCAGATGTTCCAGATGTTAAGATGATTGGAGCTTTGGCTTGTTTTGCCACATAGTCAAAAAGCTCTTGGATTACATTGTCCTGTTTATTTTTTTTCTTATCTTTTTTAGTATTAGATGAAGGCATATTCTTTTTTGGCTGTGACAGAGTTATTTTTGGAAAAATAGTTAGTCTCTTTAGGACTGTTTCTGGCATATCAAATATGGGGATATCTGTAAGTTCATTTTGAGATCTCTTGTTTTGCAAACATCTTATTTTAAGACATATTGGAAAACTCTTCGAGATCACCTAGCCCATATTCACAGAGTTTAGCTACGATCTTGAGGTGGTTGAGAACATATTGCCACTTTTTTTTTTCTGCTACTTGCTCTTTTATGTTCAATGTTTTTATCTGATAACTTTTTACCATAGTTAATAGTTTTTCTTCATTTTCTTCACACCATTCAAGATATTTTTGATATAATACTTTTTTACTTAACTTGACTATACTATTTTCAGTCTAAGAAGCAATATAGTTAATTATAAATTGAATGGGATTAAGAAGCTGTTTGCGTATTATATCTACTTTCATTTTAGTAGTTAGGATCTCTTGTGGATTCCAATCTAATAGATCAAGACTAAGTAGATAAGCCATAACTATGCTGGGCACATCAGGATATTCCAGTATTTAGGCTAATTGCTTAAAATATATAATATTATCCTTATATCAAGAAAATACATCAAAGCATACAATACAATGGTTTCCTATTTCTATTCAAAGTGGGGTGTTATGATTACTTAGAACTATAAATCTTGCATAATCTTTTATTACTTTAGGTTTGAGATCTTTGCGTTCAATTGTTAAATAACCTTCTGTAATAAGTAATTTAAGATGATCATTATACTTATACCAATCCCCGCTTGACATACCCATTTTATTTATGACTATTAATTTTTGGGCAATGTAATTATTAAATTATCCTAATATTTTTCCAAGATCAGAAGTTGCGTAGAAAAGCTTTAGGCTGAAAACTTTTTTACCTATAAAATCTATTAAAATATTTTTTCTGCATTCTGAAAGAGACCGTAATACCTGAATTGTACCAGGTTTTTTCAAAGAATATTGAGCTAAATATGCCCACCAATTTCAGAAATACTTATTAAACCCTTCATTCTCATTAGAGATTATATTCTTTGCATGCCAAAGAATAGGATTCATAATATCAGGATTAATTATATTTGCCGGCTGAGTTTTGAATCCTAAAAAAAGATTAAAGAACTTTGTATTAGGTACTAGTATGTTTGGCGAATACGGAAGAAAATTAATATTGCAATAAAGAATTAGACTCTTGATAACTACCTGATCTATTAAATTGGTCAACTTTACTGCTTCACCTTCTAACTCAACTAAGCTGACTTCATACTTGGCTAGGTCTAGTTTTAATGACATGTCAAAATAGAGTCTGCCATTTGTATCTTCCATTTTGAGCACCCATAATCTTAAAGTCAAAAATAGTTCCATCTTTTGGATGAATAACTTTTTTTACATGAATATGTTCTTTTATTTTTCATTAAATTTGGGCAAACTAAGCATTCGCAAGGAAAATGAATATTTATTTGCAATATTATCTATAATACTTTTTCCCTAAAAAGAGGTTAGAAGTTTCTTATGAATGAGCTCAGTGAATACTGCGATCTGAGCGATGTTTGGGAGTCTTATATTGATAATTGAGATATGGAATGATATTTTTTTCGTATCAATACTACTGGCAATAGTAATACTATTTTTATTCCACTCTGAAAATATTTCTAGACAAACATTTCTAAAGGCACAATTAAGTAAATCTAATATCTCTTTGTCTGAGAGTTTAGGGTCAAGGCTGTCATATACTTCTCATGGCAAATCAAAGTTGATAACAGAATAAAGTGGCTTATCTCCATCAATGAATTCATGCAAAGAATAATCTTCACGATCTGTGAGTATAGTCTCTATTTCGTCCTCATTGTCTACACTAAGAAATTGCTTCAGTTAACACTATCATCGTGAATTTTATATAGGCATTGACTTATATCAAAAACTTTAAATTCACAATGGTATAGGGCAGAGGTATCGAAGAAGTCTAAAAGCTCAGAATGTATTATGATATTATGTCACAAATATACAATTCAAGAGAAAGTATATATTCTGAAAAAAAAAGTTTAAAATAAAAAATAATTCTGAAACATATAATCGATACATAAACAATAATATATAGTTATTAAAAATAGCATTTTATCGATGTTCTTATATTCTCAGGAGTGGTGAGATTTGCAATCAGAGATGCTATTGGTGAAAAGGATGTCAAATTCATTGAAATTCTCCTTCTCACGTACTATGCAATGAATGCGATAAATTAACTTTTTCCAAATATGGTACTTGTAATATTCATACTAAAAAATACTGTAAAATGAAATAGTATTATCAGAAAAAGCTGATTGACTTAGCTTTAATGTGTGTACTAGTAGGTAATGTAGAGTAAAAATAATACAACTTGATAGGTGAGTCATATCACTAAAAAATCTGTTTTAGTTTTTTAAGACAAGCTAGGACAGAAACTAGGATAGAAAAAAATAGGCTAAATAGCAATTAAAAGCTGAATTAAAGGGAATTTAAATATCTATTCTAGTTGTCCTAGTTGTTTGAATAAAAATCAAAATTTTTTACTTTTTTTTATTATTTTTTTCCTATGGATCAGATATATTACTGTACTAAAAATAATAGGTATATAGCATATATTATATATATATCATAGGATAGATTACAATTTTTTTTTTAGAATTTTTATTTTTATTAGGACAACTAGGATAACTAGATGTAATATAAAATAACAGATTAAATTAAAGAAAGAAGCTTTTAGTAACCAAATAGGCTGACTATAGTATATGGAGCTAGTGATAACAAAAAAATCCATTCTATGTTATATTCCAATATGCCCAAAAATATGTCACCGGAGGTAATATGAATGCACTTTAACGATTTAAACTTTGGGATGCAAAATTAGCTACTTATACCAGCGCAATAATTGGGTTATGCAAAATAGTACACTTCTGGCAATTAAATGGGTTAGTACTATTCTATGGCCAGATTTTTGGACATAAGAACTTGGCATCCAAACTGGCAAAAAATAGAACCTCTTTCTAATCCCCTGCCAGTTTCATAACAGTTCTATAATAACTTTAGAATACTACCAGGTCGCTACTATGGTGCCAAGTTAAATCCTAAAGATTGGCCAAAATTATGGCATAATGTTGGCTGAAATTAATTGCAGATCTACTGTGTCACCTGATACGATATTTTTTTTACCATATATTGGCATTTTAATAGATAACAAAATAGGTAAAGAAGGGCAGAAATTTCATTATAAAACTTAGAATCCAAATAGGAATAGACAGCCTGCACTTCCAACATAGAACTCAACAACCAATCAACTGAAGAAGCTCATCAGCACAAATTATATTAAAAAGTATTTATTGACACACAGCACATAATAAAAATAGGCACAACCAGGTTATTTGAACATAGTCATATTTAAATTATTTAATCACATGATCATAAATAATAAATAGAAAAATAATGAAGATAATTGATTTCAAAGGCAATGAATATAGTAGGAAAAAATAATAAGATATAAAAAAATGTCACATTTAAGTTATTTAATTAGATTATTTAATCACATCTAGATTATTAACTTTAGATTATTTAATTATATTTAAACTATTTAGTTATAGCTAAATTATTTAGTTATATCTAGATTATTTAGTTATATTTAAATTATTTAATCATTATATCTAGGTTATTTTATTACTAAATAACCTAATCTAAGCCGATTATGACTAAATAATATAATTATATTATTTAGTCATAATTGGCTTTACTTACTACACCAGAGTTTAAATTATAATCAAAGTTTAAAATATCAGAATTTAAATTCAAGTGTCAGAATTTAAAATTATTTAAAGTTAGAATTTAGTTAGAGTTTGAAATGTCAGAGTTTGAAATTATAGTTATATCAGAGTTTGAAATGTCAGAGTTTAAAATTATTAAAGTCATAGTTCACGTCAGAGTTTAAAACATCGGAGTTTAAAATTATTAAAAGTGAGAGTTCACGTCAGAGTTTAAAATGTCAAAGTTTAAAATTATAGAGTCAGAATTCATGTCAGAGTTTAAAATGTCAGAGTTTGAAATTATTAAGGTTAAAGTTAAAATATCAAAAGTTAAAAATGAAAAATGCAACTATATAAAAAAACCAAAAAAATACAACTATTACAAATCACTATTACTTACAAAACATTAAAAAACAATAGCATAATACTACTATTACCTACAAAATAATAAAAAGAAAGAAACAAAAAAAATATGAAAAAAAATGAACAAGAAAAAAAAACAAACCAGGTAAAAATTACTAACCAAAAAATGGTTAATATAAATAGGTGAAATTTAAAATATAAAAAAATGCATTATGAAAATCAAGGTGAAATTCACCACCTGATGAATTTCTATTAAATTCACCTTCGGTGAATTATTTGCAAATTAACCTCCGGTAACTGTCAAATAAATTCTTTTAGTATTTATATAGAATATTATTTAGCAAAGCAAATAAGTAAAAAAAAAAGATATATGACAGGTTATATTTTTAGTTTAAAGAAATTTTTAATAAATGAATCTTAAAATTATTAGATAAAATTATAAATTTATTATATAGATAAATTAAATAATTCAAATATCTAATTAAAAAAGAAAAATAATTTTATTATGAAATTTGTTTAGAATTATATCAGCTAAAATATATAATGATTCTTAATATTCAATTTTAGTTTTATTATTGGAATTATGAATTTTACATTAATTTTATATGAAAAAATTAATATGTATTATTATTTATAAGTACAAATAATAAATCTAATAATAAGAATTTTTTTTTTGAAATAAAAGTTATAATAACTGTACAACATCACGTGTAAACTTAATTTATTGGAGGATCGGCGAACAGATGTTTTGTTCAGTTTTTATAATTGATATTCTTTCTGTCTATCTTTTTTATTCCCTATTTTTTAGAGTCATAAAATAAAATAAAAAAACTGCGCAACTGCGCATGCAAACTTTATTTCGTGTGACGCCACTTCTCATTGACCGTATTATTATACCGGAGTTTATATGCATGCAATATGATTACCATTTACTATTTTTGGTTCATATACTATAATTAAAAAAAACTTGAAAAATATTGTTATAACTTATGGGAGTCATTTCTTAAATGGATTTCTTTTTCGTAAAGATGCAATAAATAAGGAAAAATTGACAAAATTTCAAATGTAAACGCAGTAATCGCAGCATTTGATTTGATCATCGCATTTACGCAGTTTGAGGCAATATGTAAATCTGCTTTGTAATTTATGAATGAAATGTTTGTTTCAAACACGTTTTATGATTGAAAGTAAAGAATAATTATTTTGAAAGAATGTAATTATCATTCAATGAGCAATATATTATATGTCAAGCCACTTACTTTAAATCAAAAAAAAAACTAAATTGGGATTTATTGTAACAAAAACATTTTATACTTTGAATTTTTCCCGCCAAAAAAAAAAAAAATTATTTTCCGATGGATTACAATAAAATAAAAATCTAACTAAATAAAATAATCATAGAAAACACACATGCTGAAAAAATTCACTCTATAAGATGCATATATATATAATACAAGAAAAACGAAATATACTTTATTTAAGTATATACAAGAAACAAAACAATTTCATTCTAATGTTTTTTAATGAATCTTATAAAAGAGGGTGTATATAATTTGGAAGGTACACAATAAAGCTTATACGTGAAATTTATCTTTATATATATAGAGAATGAATTGGATGATTCTTATATATGTGAAAAAACATCATTGAAAAAATTTACGGTATTCGGAAAAAAAAATTCGGTCTATTTAGATATGTACAAAAAAAAGGAAATTTTAAACAAAGCGAAAATAAATAATAAAATAATGTAATAATAATATTGCCAAAAGTCCATAAACGCCAAAAAAAAAAAAGAGAATAAATAAAATGTTTTTTTTTTTTGATAATAACATAAAAATTCGGTGGCCACCACTACTTATACACGTGTAATATTATTTCTTAATTAACTTATGCTTAAAAGCTTATTTTTTTTTTTCACTTCCAGCCACCAGGGCCATTAAAGTATGATAATAAATTATTGACCACTGTTGGATGAATTTGAACCATATGTGCCATAAAAAGGAAAAGACGAATATATTCCGTCTTCCATATAAGAATGTTGATTGAAAGTGAAGTCGTTAGAAGTATGAACTGGAGAGCTACCATATTCGCTTCCACTATAATAGGAAATTTCTTCCATTGGAGGAGTTAGGTGAGGGGAACTAACCTCAATATTTGGGGTTGGGGTTAAGAGCGGAGAAGTTATGTCAAGTTTAAAGTCAGGAACACTTAAATTACTCATATCAGAACCAATGTCAGATCCTGGAGAATGTAAGGCTAAGTTTGCCATACCAGTTGTCATTGTTGTAGGTACACTTTCAGTTGTAGTGATTGTTGTATTAAGTTGGTTTGAAATATTTATTTCATCGAAAAGATTTTGTGGAATAGTTGCACTCGGGTTGAATGCATCATCTGGATTACAGTAATTCATACTGGCTTCTGCTATAGTTCTTAACGTCGCGATAATGCTATTTGTACTATTATTATCATCTTGTGATAAACGTGAAAGTAATGCATTAATAACAGGTAATAAAATTGCCCAGCATCTGCTTTCATTAATAGCTTGACGAAGTTGGTTAAAAACAATGGGGTGATCAGCGAAAAAGTTATTACAATCGAAAAGTAAGTTTGAAATTTGTTTTTCCCATTTTAAAATCTCAACATTACAATTATATTCTTCGGTTTTCTTGATAAAGTCGTTTTGAATAATTTCGATATTTGATTGGGTTTCGACCAAAAGATTTTCTAAATTTTCAATTTTTGAATTAAGTTTTTCAACTTGTCGATTTTTTCGCGGACTTTTATCATAAACACAAGTTCCATAATCGCAATTTGAACAAGAAACATTATTCTCAGCATCGCCGTCGCATTTAATCTTCAAATGCCTGCATTTTTGACAGGCTCTACGATTGATGGAACCTCTTGGTTGACGTTTGGTAGGTTGATGAACAGGAAGAGATTGTACTGAACTCATGTTTTTTTTTTACGATTTTTGTTTATGTAAATGCGAAATGACGTAAACGATATAATGGTATGTGAATTTATTTATAACTTAATTATATAATTTCTTTGAAGTGTTTGTGTTTGTGTGAAGTCGAAAGTATCTAATAAATAGATCGAAAGTGTATTTTTTAAAAAGTTCAAAGTCTAAACGAAAAAGGGTATAGACGATTAAAACGAAAAATAAAGAAGTGATATTGTTAAAAAAAAAAAAAAACTAGAAACGTTAGTGCGTAAGTAGAAATAAGATGTGAGATGTAAGGTACAGTATTTATATGTTTATATAGAGAAAATGTAAGAATTAGGAATCTCGAAAAACAAAGGTATAATGTTAAAATTTTTATTATTGATAATTTTATTGCAAATGAACCAAATTAATGTTTGGCAATTCTTGCGAGGGAGAATAAAAGCAAAAAAGTTGGGGTTTATATATATTATTTTGTTGACAAATTTTGAGGCGCAGAAAAAATGTTTGTAAATACTGCGTTCTTTATTAAATTTCTCAATTTATTTGTTAAAATTATTTTTTTTTTTTTTTTTTGAAATTAATGATGTACCCGAATGATCTTATTTATGCTTTTTTCAGATGTGGCTTGACTGTGGCAATAATATTCATTGTGATGCATGGTATAACCAATGATTTAATGTTATTTTGTTTTCTTGTTCCAATGGAAACAAGCACTGAACAAGCCACATACGAAGAAGGATTCGATAGAATACACATGGACACTAAATTTCTTATTCACTAGCCATCAATTGTCTTTGTAAACCGGCGCAGTTAAGATTCCGGATTTTAACTAAATTAGAATATTTTGTGTTCATTTAAAAAATAATCAAAAAAAGGAAAAAAGAAAAAAATAGAACAATTTGTTGTGTAATCTATAGTGTTACATAAAACATTGTTGTTAACAAAAATAAGTGTATTCTTCATGGAAGAGTTTAAAACTGTGGAAAACCGTTAAAGAAAAATTTTGTTCTAATACGGAAATTAGACTACGAAAAATGTGATTTTCTACTTTATTTCTTCTTTTTTTGTTTCAGCGCATATTTGTATTAACAGAAAACATGTGCATTTTCAATAGACTAATTAGTAAAATGAGTTTTTTTTTAATTTTTTCAATACCTGGTGAAGTTGTTAATCACTTCTTTTAGAAAATGCTACTATAATAAATATTCTTTATCGGAGAAAATAATAATGAAATTATTTACATATTGGACATTGTATTAAAGTTACGAGAACATTTCCTGAGTAATTGTATTTCTTTCTTTTTTTGGGAGGGGGAAGAGGGCTTTTACATTGTAAAATGAACTTTAGTTGAGACAAACTTTTTATAAGTTGTAAAAATAAATTTCTTCCTAATTTGTAAGAAACAAAATACAAGATTTTATGCAAGTAAAAAAAAAAACTATATTTTTGCATTATGTACTGTACATTCATTATTAATAATTGTATGAAATAATGAGTCTTTTTACCAGGTAACTTCCGTGATAGTTCTCTTTAATTACCAAAATTGGTAATACATTCTAGAAATGATAATTATGTTCGTTTGTTTTAGGTAATGTTGACGAAGAGGTTTTTTTATTTCAACTTTTATGGAAACTTTTAGGTTTCACTATTAACAATCTCGAAAAAGCAGAAAATTCTAGAATACAATCTTTTTAAAACAAACGGGTTTACCAATTATTTCATCATAGAAAAATTCTTTTAGTCTTATTTGGGTTGGGTTTTCCAATTATTTTATTTACAATAATTTTAGTTTTTAATATTCTTTTTCTAGAATATGTAAAACCTTTTTAAACTATTTTTAGGTAGACGTTGTATTTGTTTTTAAGGAAATTTTGTCCATTCTTTGCCGTAAATATTATAAAATAACAAACGCTTTTAAAATTGCCAAGAAATTTTTTATTTTATTTTTAAATGCATCAAAATTAAAAATTCTTCACAATACTTATACCCACCCTCTTTTATAATACTAAATAAATTATTGATTTCTTTGCTTATTGATTGTAATAAAAATAGCGAAAAAATTCAGATCTATCTATTGTTTCTATTTATTGTCTACACTATCGATTTTTGCTTGGTGTCTATTACCAACGCATTATTTCTATATTAATCCCATGATTCAGTTTCATTTATTAAATTGCAAAGTTTCGTCCTAGTCTTCTTAATCTGGATAAATTAAAAATTGGTCGTCAGTTATAAAGACTAACAAATTAATAAATTAAAATTAATTTTAGTAAAGTTTCACCATGTCTTTATGTTTTCTGCATTAATATATTATGTAATCATTACATTATGCAAGAGTAGGCATGCACTTTAAAATTAGAATTTTATGTTTCTTATCAATTGCCATTGTATAAGTTCTAATTCTGATATCTTCCTTATGTTAGGAATATTTTTATTCTTAGTCAGTTATTAAATCCAGAACTTAAATGTACAACCACAACTAAGAAGGCTACTTTATTACCGTAATTGTTGTTCGTAATTTTTATTTTCAATATTTTCACTAGAACTTCTTCATATTGTGATACGACGAAAGTATGCGCTTCTTTTTGCTGGTCCTATTTTACAACCTTTTATTCGGTTTATACGCTCCAGAAGAAATGATTTTTTTTTTTTTGAACGCGTGTAAAAATTTTCTGTCGCACACAGGATCTTTGAGAAATGATAGTTACATTGGTGTAACAATTTCATGGTTAATGAAATTACACGAAGCTCTAAAAAACTGTTTAAACAGCCATGAAATTTAAAAGAAAAAATGGTTTCAACCACAATGGAAAATGGTGCTAATATAAAAAAAAAAGCAATTTCTTTAATGAATAGAGTTGAAAGAATAGCTTTTGCTGCATATACATTACATAGAGTTACAAAGCCTGGAGCCAATAAACAGTTTACCAAGAGAGTTAACAATATTCTTTTTTTTTTGTCTTTGTCCAAAACAAATTGGACGATTAAAAGAAGTATAAAAGAAAAGAAGAAACGTTCGGTTAGAACGTTTCTATACTAAGAAAAAAAAATGAAAAATGAAGTTTGTAACGAAACGAACGTTACGAAACTTACTGAATTCCCAGAGCCGAATCTACAAAAAAAAAGAAGCACAGGAAATTGAGGATTTCCAAAAATGCTTGAAATGATTCATATATGTATGTACAAGATGGAATAGTTCATATCTTGTATGGACAAGGCTATTAGAATTAAAAGTTTTTTGAAAATACCTTATATTTGTCTTATAACGAAGATGATAAAGATGATGGTGATTATCTAGAGTGGAGGTGGAAGTAGTAATTGTTATTTGCTATTTTTCATTAATTAATTATTTTTTTTTTTTAATTTTACTACATGATTTAGTAATTGAGGATCGGATGATGATTTATACAATTTAATTTATGGACTTTTACATTCTGAAAATTTGGCTTAGGTTAATGATGAAAATGCGATCCAAGATACATTAGGTGATTTATTTTATTGTTTATAATTAATATGTTTTAAATTCAAAATTAATTTTAAGATATTTATTTACAATGAAGAAAATAAACAAATCCAGAATATGAATTACTGCGAAATCAGTAATTGAATCAATATTTAGCAGAATTCCATTGAGAGGTGCAAGAGAAAGAGGAATGGAAAGGTGGACAGGGAAGGAGACATGAAAGAATAGGGATAAGTTGTGAAAGAGGTAGAGTGAATGCAGATCCTAGATTTTGAAATTGAAAATCCAATTAACATCACAGATCTCTTAAACAAGATGAAGACTTTCGTTTATCTGTCTAAGAAAGAATATTGGAAATGCCTACATCGGATGATGGCTGTACTTTAAACCCTCGATTAAAGAATCTCAAATTTGTTGATGATGTTATTATTAAATATGAAATAATTAGAAAACTTTATGAGCTTTAATCTGATGAGCAATTTACAGATGAATTAAATCCTTCACATTTTACTAGTGGGTCCTACTTCCTCATCATCTTCAAATACCATTCTTACTGCAATTTTCAATAATGACAACAATGATGATGATACTTAAGATAATGAAGTTGATATCTATTTAAAATTTACCAATTCCAAAACAGAGATATCTGTAATTCAAAAAGATTTCCCTTGTTGAGCTGAATAGCGCGTAGATGTTTGTCAATTCCAGCTTCGGTACTAGTGAAAAGCTTTTTTTGGGGTGCTTGATAGAATCTCACAACTGTTTGAGTCCAGAATCAATTGAGCAGCTTTTATTTTTAAACCGAAATGTAGCTTTATTTCCAATTATTCCACCAATAAATGAAAAAAGTATAAAGTCTGCAAAATGCAAATCTGGAGTACTATTGAGATTGTCTTGGCGAATAAAAAAATTCTAAATTCTTGATTATCTATTATCTATTTTTATATTTTTCACATGAATACCTTCCTTAAAATGATAACATATTCCATACATATCTAAGTTACCAGAAACGCTTCACAAGAGAAGATAGGTAAGTGTATCTCACGCAAATTCTTTAATAAAGATCCACCCAATGTTGACTCATATGGTTACAGTTTACTCTTACAGATTGGCTCAAAATTTTTGTGAAATTATCACTTTTTTGACCGAAATGAAAAAAATTGGATATAAATTTCAGTAAGACAGTAACTAATTTATAATGTGAATTATAGCAATTGTTCAAGATTATTTTAAAGCTCCAAATAATGGTACATTCGAAGTAGTTGGCCAATCATGTAAAAATTCCTTTGGTCTACTTGGTCTTTGGCTTGTAATAACAATTCTATAGTCCATTATAATCTAATCAATCATGGAGAAAAAATATCACCAGACGCCATGGTTTATCCAAGTTCTATATACGTTGCATGATAACGTTCCATATCTTTAGCGATATAAATGTACTTTGAGTTTGTATATATTATTATATATTTATTTTTGAATCACTTTCCTAATATTTATAATATTCTTATATAGAATCATCCTCATGCTAGAATCATTATTGAAATATCCAACACAAAGTATTCCTTCATAAGAGGGAAGATGTGAAAATTGAATGTGTGAACCATATGTTTGATATATATTTGGTATTAAACTTGATATTATTAAAATTCACCAAGGATATGCCTATCAATTGATATTGGAGTGTTTAGCTATCCATTTATTTTTTTTTTATGGCCTTTGAGAATTCTAGTTGTTGGGATTTGCAAAGTATGCCTTTTTGTCCTAGATCCTAACCCTTGACCTATGGCTACTGGTCTTAGATCCGTAGCTGATAACATTTATCGAAGTCATAAATGACATTATAAGGAAATTAAATTAAAGAATTAAACTTACTGTTCATAATCCATATCCTTGATGTAATTGAAAAGGACATTTTCTATGATTGTTCCAATTCTTAATTGCAACTTAAAATCATCTGAAATTAAATTATGTGCTTTGTGAAAGGCTACTTTATTGATTTTCAGAGGTTTATCATCTTCTATTGAGTCATTTTCAATATCTTCTTTACACACATTCTCAATAATATCTTTCTCAGCCACATTCATAAGTTTTTTGTTATCCTCTTTGTTATTGCTATTGTCATTATAATTATTATCAAATTCATATGATGTAAAACAGTTTGTTGATTTATTGTAACTGCATGCTGAGAACAAAAATGAGAGATTTTGCCAATACAATTCATTTATTATTTCGATTGTCTTCTTAATAGATTACAATATCCCTTTAATTTTATAGAAGAAACAAATTTTATTAAAATTCACCAGCAGAAACATATAAATAGAATCAATCTACTATTAATAATTTTTTTTATAATCAATTGTTAAATACAGTATAGTCCAACCACTTGCAATATTATGGAACTTTCTAATTACCAAGTGATTATGATCTATTTTTGAATCATTAATTACACCAAAATATGCTGTATCTGCTCTTTCTGCTTATTATATCATAACAGTCCTATTGTTAACTTTAATATTGATTTGTACTTAATTCAGTAAGAAGTGTTAGAATACAAAAAGAGTAGTATAATTGTTAGTATGAAATAATTATTAATTATTAATAAATAATTTAATTCATATGTAAAAAAAATCTTATTAGAAGGTTATTGTTATTTAATATATTAATTATTATTATATAATTGGTATGAAAAATTATTTGTTAACTGAATCTAAATTAATGATTATATAATATCAAAATAATTATTATATTATTGAAGCTCACAACAATTAAATGAGATTAATAATTATATTTGATTAATTAATTATTAATTATACAGATAAAAATATATCAATTATTTTTGATTTTTTCTTTACAAAACTATTTAATAAACTTTTTAAGTGTCAAATTAGATTTAAATTGATTTAATGCTATTATTATCTTTAAATATGATTTTTTTTTTTTTATATGATCAAATAAAATAAACTTATCTTTGTTATATAATTCAAATTAACTACTATTTATAAATTATAACACATAATGTCATATCATCAAACAGTTAAAAAAATTGTTTAATTAGTTAATAATTAGTTAAAAGAGGAATAAAAAAAAATTATTTTTATATTTTTTATATAAACCTTCTCTTCAAAATATCAGTATGAAATAAAATTAAATACATATTCTAAGTTATCAGAAATGCTTTCA
>QKYT01000025.1:0-30904 GCA_003550305.1 Glomus cerebriforme
CATTTGTCATTTGAGTATTCAAATGACAAATGACAAATGACGTGTCATTTGAATCATTTGTCATTTCAAATCATTTGCCGAACACTGCTCTAACGGCCGCGTTCCCTAATAAATAATTAAAAAAAATGTTTTTATATTAGTAATTTTATACTGTATTCAAATTTCTGATTTTTGAATAAACATGAAATATGCTCGTTTGTTCTATCTCCATATATAATGTTAAAAAGGAAATGAGTAAAGTATACGATCTATGGATTAATAAAATTTATAATATAAAAAAAAAAAATACATTTTTATTTATTAGTATTTCTTACAGTATAAAATAAAAATAAATGAAAAATAAATATTTATATAATAATAATATAATAAAATAGACAAAAAATTTCAAACATTTATCCAGTTTTTAGTGAACATTTTAAGCTTCTCTTCATTACCATCATAATAATATTTTAGTTCTTTTCCAAATAATGTTAAAATTTCTTTAATGTTTCTTTCATCTTTTTCAATATATTCTAAAGCACGCAATTCTCTAAGACGATATTGCGCAATGTGGCTATAATATCCATGATTCTGTCTAGCGGCTTTAAAATATAATTCAATAGCTTCTTCACAATTTTCTTTCTCTCCAATTTGTCCTCTTTCATAAGCTTCACCGAGAAATGTTTGACCCATAACTAGTCCTCCTTCTGCTGCATCTTTCAACATCTGGATTCCATTCGTTTTTTCATTTCCATCTATATCTATTTTATTAATTAAAATTCTTCCAAGTTTAGCTTTTGCATATAAATTATTCTCGTCAAATTGAATGGCTTTATCAAACCAAAATTCTGCTTTATTCTTATTTTCCTCAATTTTATCATTGCTTTCATAAAAATTACTTTCATAAAGTAATCCAAGATGATATGCGGATTGACTATCTTCTAATTCACAAGATCTTTCATACCATTTTATTGCAAGGTTTAATTTCTGGTTACACAATTGATCAATAGTCAAATCACTTGGTTTAGATATTTTAATAAAATTTTTCCACTCTAAAGGTTTTATAATATAACTATTATGGTATAGTATTGCTATGTTTCTCCTTGCCATTCTAGCTAGTTTAATCATTTCTTCCGTTGTTTCTTTGTCCGCAGTAGTTGTTTCTTTAGTTGCATTTTTATCTGTAATCACCTTTTCTTTGGTTGCTTTATCATTTACTTCTTTAAATAATTTTTTTGCTTCTTCTGGCTTAAACGGCATTTTGAAACCAATAGAATACATATATCCTAGAATTAATTTTGCTTCGATAGATCCTAACTTTTCAGCTTCTTGAAGCCATTCTATAGCTTCTTGATACCATTTTTCAGCTATCGGGATATCCTCTTCAGTATTAGAAGGATCTTTCATGCCTATCATATAAATTCCAGCCAATGTCATTTTATGTTTAAACCCACTTTCTTTTTTGGCAGTTTCTTCCAATTCGTTTAATTTATTAATAATATCTTCATATTTATCTGCATTCTCAATTTTATTGATTAATACGTTATAAGTCCCATGTCCTTTCACAGGTGTCCCATTTATTAAATGCTTAATAGAATCATCTTGCATCCATACAGGAAATTCTTTATACTTTTTTGCTTCTTTATCCTTAATTCCTTTACCAGTAATAACAAATAATGAAGTATTTTTAATTTGAGATTCTTTAATTTTTGTCAAAACTAAATGCTTTGCTCTTTTTAGATCTTCTGATTTTTCTTCATGTAAATCTATTCTAGCTGTAGATAAATAAATATTTGGAATCGAGAATTCTGTATTACCAGGAATTACACATTCATAATAACCCAAAAATTTATCTTCTAATTTTTTGTTTTTTTCTTTCAATATTAAATTTTTAAAATCTTCACGAAATTTTGGAGTTACTTTTTTTATACTATCTTTAAGAACATTCATAAAATTTTCCGCTTTTTTTCTCATGGAAACATCAGTTTTCAATGATTTCTCTAAAGATCTTAATGATAAATTTATGCTTGAATTAGAGTTTGTTTTAAAGGATATAAAAGATTCTTTGTCTAAACTTAAAGAATCGATGGATTCAATATTGTTTGTTTTAAAAGATTCACTTCCTGAACTTAAAGAATCAATGGATTCAATATTATGACTTGAAGAAGACATGTTCGATTCCATTGTCTCGCTTAAGCATAATACTAAAAAAAATCGTATTCAATAAAATTATCTTCAAGAAAATTTTTGCTTCCGAATTACAAGAGGAAGAAATTTTTTTTTTTTACGCTTTTTTGTTTTAAAAATAAAGTTTTGTTCATGCATGATCGGTGGGAATTTTAACTATTTTTCGACAAATTACAAATAATCTCGGATGATCTATCTATTGCAAGCCGTCCGATTAATGCATGACGCATAAGTCGTGATGTACAGAACTTAGAAAAAATAATTGAAATAATATCCGAAGTTCCGTAAACAAAACAATCACAATTATAGTAACAATTTTTACCACAAAAAAGTCCTGTAGAATTCGTCAAATTAGTCGAAAAATGGTCTAATTCAAAAAAAAAAAAAAAATAATAATAATAATAAACCAATTAGATATGTTATTATTTTCGTGATTATAAGCATTTAAAAAATTAGAAATAAATTAAAAAAATAATCCGAAGTTCTAAAATATTTAATAAAGAATTTTTTTAAAGTTCATGTGATTATTGAAAAATAATATGATAAAAATTGAGCCATAAATAAAGTTGCCTGCCGAAATTAGGAAATTTCGACATGTCAAGGCTATTTCGTCATTTTGAAATTTTGACAGGTTTTAATTGACATTTCGTCATTGGCCTGTAGAATCTCATCAGGCAACTGTAGCCAGAAAATATAAAAATAAAATTTACTATATTTGGGGGACGTCTAAAGCCGGTTTCGATTAGTGACATACTATACGTGTCACGGCTGTCACGCCCTCTGTTTTCGTTTTTGATATTCTTTATCATTTAAAATTTAATATCAACTATTATTATTTTACGAAATAGGCTAAGAATTTGAATGTCTAAAAAAACTTATACAAAATATAATTGTTCTATGTTAACGCATACACGTGATAAGTCAACCGACAAGACTTACAGTACATAGCGTCACCCTGAAAAAGTGGTTATGCTGATGTAATATTTTTTATTTAATAAAATTGTGGAAGAATAATATTTGCTGAGTAAACCAACTTTATAATCAAATAGTAACCAAAGTAACCAAAAAATGGAACAATGATATAAACTATATATTTTATTTCATAATACGGTATATAATAAATTAACATGTTAATATCATCTTTTTTCTAAATTGTGAGATTCAAAAGTTTGCGTAATGTTTAAAATTAAATTCAGAAATTCTTCTACTTTTAAATAACCAACAAGGTCTAATTGTCTGCTATCAACAATATTTCATCACGGAGGATTTAATGAAATCTAAAAAAGTTTGTCTAACGATAGTAAGTTAATTTAATTGATCTCACTATATTTAGCGAATAGAATCATTGTCGGGAAGTGGTGACGCAGGGTCAAAAAAAGTTTTAAATTTTGGAATTGCTTAATTTCATAAATCGGCACAATGTAATAACTTTCTTATTTAAGAATTTGTTGTTAAACCATCATTTGACTAGCGATTTTTTGATCATTAGAATAATTGAACGCCAGTATAGAATTTGAAGCCAAATCTGACTTTTTGTTTGGATTTATTACTACCAGATTCTTCTAGTTTATTATTTGATTAGTTAAGATTTGTGAATTTTGTCGTAGAATTTAGTTGAGGTTACGCTATCACCATAACACGGGTAAATTCTGATATAATATCGCAAGCCGTCCTCGACAAAAGGTAAATGTGAGGAAGGATCCGGTATTACAGCATTAAGAAATTAACGTGAGAAATAACATGTGACAAATAGATTTTCATAATGAAAATATGAATTATTTATTTCATGGGTAATCCCCCGGAGCGTGTCACTCATTAAATAACATGTGACTTTACATGATTAACTATTTTAAACTTTTTTTTACATTATTTTACTACAAATTATTAAGTTATTATAAGACATTTTAAACAGTTCCCATAAAATTAGTGATTTCCCGGCTGTCTATATGAGACTGAGGAATAAGTGAATGAAAATTCCCGGTTAGCTGATCACATGCAAAAAATTAGACTGAAGGCAATCATGAGTGACACTTAGTGCGACAGGGGATTAAGTTTAAATATTTTAATGAAATTTTTCAAATAATATGCAATAATGACTATTTCATGAGTTATATTCAATTTTACACATATTCTTAGAATATTGCATGTAATTAAACTCTGCCCAAAATTATATTCTAATACTGGTGCGGTGATCATCTGCGGTGATGTTTAAATTTTCATATTTTTATGTTTATGGCGGAGACTTTTTTTAAAAACGTGAATATTATTAAAATACTTTGCAGCAAGTGAAACTTCATATTCAGGAATCAATCATATAGAGTATTTACAATCCTTTTGATTGAGAACAAAAAAAACTGGTTGAACTTCAAAAATATTGATTTTTACGATTAAAAAGCAAAATATAAATGAGAACTGCTCAAGTAACGGAAGTTCCTCTGAACATACAAGATTATTCAAAATACGATTTTATTCAGATACAAATTATGATAAATTGAGTTGGAATAATCGTGTAAGTTAAGGTATACTATTTGATTATACGTACGTTACATCTAAATTTTCTCTGTAGTAGTCTATTATGCTGTTTAATTTGGCCAATTAATTTTTTTTTAATATTATTGAAAATAAATAATGTTATTTTAAATTAAAACATTTTTATGTATTTAAAGTAAATAAAAATTTATTTTTTTTAAAAAAAATAAATTTTATTAACACAATGCTAACATTGTTAGACTAACTGAACCATCAACTGTTCATTTATTGTTATAGCTATAGTTATTTCAATTTTTATGTATTTTAGGAAAAAAAAAATTATTTGACATCGATATTTTCACAGTAAAAAAGCAAACATTTATTTGCTAAATTTCAAATAAAATAAATAAATTTGTTTTCGTATTATTATTTCAATTGACTCATGGAAAGTCGATATATTCATTTAGAAGAAACAAAGAAATTGAGTATTCTTATTTTTAAATTTGGAGCTTTTAACAAATTAGCTACTTCATTTATTGACATCAGCAAGACCAACATCACGGCGGATTTATGAAATACCCCAAAATTTTGTCTGTCAGTCGGTTCAATTGACTTTAAGTATATATAAATAAGCTCAGGCAATTCTATTGACCTAATATATTATGTATATATAGATGTGATATTGATTAAGCTTTTTCATATGTAAATAAAAGATAAATAAAGGATTAATTCATTAAAAATCATATGCAAACAAACATTTATCTCCATTTATGGATTAATTCATAAAAGCGTATAAAATGAAAGACGAGAAAAAAATTCACTTGTATAGTCTGTTTTACTATAATCGGTGTATTTTGAGGCCATGAATATTTTAAATCTCTTATTGTCACAAAGAGAGTATAAAATATTATCGGCATTACTATCAACCATTATTTTCTTGTAGTATTATGTCAAATAATGACGCGCTCTTGACACTGGAACAATTGGTTAGACGCAATATTTGGGGTTAAAAAAATTTTTTGGGTTCAATCTGTGACAAAATATTTGCTTAATTTCATAAATCCGCTGCAATTTACAAATCCGTTACTTGAAAAAAAAAGCTTTATATTTACCATGACAGATAATTAAAAATTTTATTGAAAAATATGTTCATATAAATTAATTGTTATGATACTGTAATGACATTTATTGTTTTAATACCAAGTTTTTTCCGAGGTTTTGCCGATCATGTAGCAGATTTGAATGGATATTTAATCCAAATAGTTTCGCTGGAACCTACTTATGGAATGTTTATCATCAAAAAAGGAGGTGGCGTTTCAAATGTATTATTGTCTAACATAGAGTTTCACAGTTGGCATGTTGTCTTACATAGAGTTTTATTTATATCCCGGATGATCTATGCATAGTAATCTTTTTCATTTTTATATGTATTTCGTTGAACAATAAACGACGTTAATTTTTCTTTTGATAAAATGTCATCGAATGAATACATTAATAATGCTATTAACAATTGTCAAATAGCAGCAGAAAACGGAGACAAAATATCACAATATAATTTAGGTGAATGTTATGAATATGGGAATGATGTTAAAAAAGATAAAGTTAAAGCATTTGAATGGTATAAAAAATCGGCTGAACAAGAACATGGTGATGCACAAAATAATTTAGGATATTTTTATGAAAATGGTATGGGTACAGAAAAAGATTTAGAAAAAGCATTATATTGGTATCAAAAAGCAGCAAAAAATAGAAATAAATTTTCACAATATAATCTAGGTATATTTTATCATTATGGAGTTGGTGTTGAAAAAGATAAAGTTAAAGCATTTGAATGGTATAAAAAGTCAGCTGAAAAAGAAATGAGTGATGCACAAAATAAATTAGGTTATTTTTATGAAAATGGTATGGGTACAAAAAAAGATTTAAAAAGGCAATTTATTGGTATCAAAAAGCAGCAGAAAATGGAAATCTATTTTCACAATATAATATAGGTATATGTTATCAATATGGAATTGGTGTTGAAAAAGATGAAGTTAAAGCATTTGAATGGTATAAAAAATCAGCTGAACAAGAATATGGTGATGCACAAAATAATTTAGGAAATTGCTATAAACATGGTATAAGTACAGAAAAAAATTTAGCAAAGGCAATTCATTGGTATCAAAAAGCATCGAAAAACGGAAATAAATTTTCACAATATAAACTAGGTAGATGTTATCAATATGGAGATGATGTTGAAAAAGATGAAGTTAAAGCAATTGAATGGTATAAAAAATCAGCTGAACAAGAATATAGTGATGCACAAAACAGTTTGGGATATTGTTATGAGAATGGTATAGGTACAGAAAAAGACATAGGAAAGGCAATTCATTGGTATCGAAAAGCAGCAAAAAACGGAAATAGATTTTCGCAATGTAGTTTAGGTATATGTTATGAATATGGGAATGGTATTGAAAAAGATGAAGTTAAAGCATTTGAATGGTACAAAAATTCAGCCGAACAAGAATATTGTATTGCAAGAAATAATTTAGGATATTGTTATGAAAACGGTATAGGTACAGAAAAAGATGTAGAAAAGGCAATTTATTGGTATCAAATGGCAGCAGAAAATGGAAATAAGCTTTCACAATATAATTTAGGTATATGTTATCAATATGGGAATGGTGTTGAAAAGAATGAAGTTAAAGCAATTGAATGGTATAAAAAATCAGCTGAACAAGAATATAGTGGTGCACAATATAATTTAGGATTATGCTATGAATTTGGTATAGGTATAGAAAAAGATGCAGAAAAAGCAATTTATTGGTATCAAAAAGCAGCAAAAGATGGAAATGAATTATCACAATATAGTTTAGGCATATGTTATGAGCATGGGATTGGTGTTGAAAAAGATGAAATTAAAGCATTTAAATGGGTTAAAAAATCAGCTGAACAAGAATGTAATGATGCACAAACCAGTTTAGGATATTTTTATGACAATGGTATAGGTACAGAAAAAGATGTTGAAAAGGCAATTTATTGGTATCAAAAAGCAGCAGAAAATGAAAATGAATTATCACAATATAATTTAGGTAGATGTTATGAGCATGGAATTGGTGTTGAAAAAGATGAGGGTAAAGCATTCGAATGGTATAAAAAATCAACTGAACAAGAATGTAGTGATGCACAAAACAATTTGGGATATTTTTATGAAAATGGTATAGGTACCAAAAAAGATTTAGAAATGTCAATTTATTGGTATCAAAAAGCAGCAGAAAATGGAAATGATTTATCACAATGTAATCTAGGTAGATGTTATCAATATGGAATTGGTGTTGAAAAAGATGAGGGTAAAGCATTTGAATGGTATAAAAAAGCAGCGGAACAAGAAATGAGTGATGCACAAAACAGATTAGGAAATTTTTATGAACATGGTATAGGTACAGAAAAAGATATAGAAAAGGCATTTTTTTGGTATCAAAAAGCAACAGAAAATGGAAATGAATTATCACAATATAATTTAGGTAGATGTTATCAACATGGAATTGGTGTTGAAAAAGATGAAGTTAAAGCATTTGAATGGTATAAGAAATCAGCTGAACAAGAATGTAATAATGCGCAATATAATTTAGGATTATGCTATGAACTTGGTATAGGTACAGAAAAAGATGCAGAAAAGGCAGTTGATTGGTATGAAAAAACGGCAGATAATGGAGACAAAGTCTCACAATATAATTTAGGTAGATGTTATGAGTATGGGATTGGTGTTGAGAAAGATGAAGTTGTTGCATTTGAATTGTATAAAGAATCAGCTGAACAAGAATATAATGATGCACAAAATACTCTAGGATATTGTTATGAACATCGTGTAGGTACAGAAAAAGATGATGAAAAGGTATTTTATTGGTATCAAAAAGCAGCAGAAAATGGAAATGAAGTATCACAATATAATTTAGGTAGATGTTATGAGTATGGAATTGGTGTTGAAAAAGATAAAGTTAAAGCATTTGAATGGTATAAAAAATCATCTGAACAAGAATATGTTGGTGCGCAAAACAGTTTAGGAGATTTTTATGTAAGTGGTATAGGTACAGAAAAAGATGTAGAAAAGGCAATTTATTGGTATCAAAAAGCAGCAGAAAGAAATCATATTTATGCAAAATATAATCTAGCTTCACTATATGAAAATGATGAAGAAAATAAGAATTTAGAGAAAGCATTTTACTGGCGTCAAAAAGCGACAGAAAATAGGGAAACAAATTCTGAAAATTTTGATAATAATGAATTGTGTAAAGAATGCAATCAGCCATATATTAATTACCATTGGTGTCAACAATGTAATACTATACGATTTCAACAAGATTTTTCAAAATGGACCAGTAAAAATAAATTTATTGATAAATTTATTCAAGAAGCACAATTAAATGCTAAGAATAGTTATGAAGTTTTGGAGTGGATTCCTTATAATAAATTAAAAAATATTAATTATCATGATAGAGGAGGGTTCAGTGAAATTCATAAGGCTATTTGGTTAGATGGACCTATTGATAGTTGGAATTTTGATAAACAACAATGGAATAGGTGGAAACTACAAACGGGTTATGAGGTTATCCTTAAAAATCTTAATAACTCATCAAGTCTAGATGATAAATTTTTAAGCGAGGTATAATATTATTCAATAATAAATTTGTTAATTTTATTTTATTCTTTCTATTAATATATGTTTTTTAATTGTATAGTGGAAAAATCATTACGATTGTCAGAAAAAATCATTTTCAAAATTCATTCAATTCTTTGGAATTACTCAAGATCCAATCAATTTAAATTATATAATAGTAATGAGTTATGCAAAAAAAGGAAGTTTAAAAAAATGTTTATCTGATATAGTTAATCTTAAATGGCAAGATAAATTACAATTATTAAAAAGTATTATTTCAGGACTTAAAATAATACATGAATCAGGACTTGTTCACTGTGATTTTCATGATGGCAATATTTTAATATCAGATAATTATAATGAATCATATATTATTGATTTAGGATTATGTAAACCTGTAAGTGATATACAAGATTCTGATAAAATTGATAAAAATTATGGAGTTTTGCCTTATATGGCACCTGAAGTATTAAGAAACAACCCTTATACTCCAGCAAGTGATATCTATAGTTTTTCAATGATAATGTGGGAATTTACATCAGGTATCCCTCCATATAATAATAAAGCACATGATTATGATCTTGTTTTAGATATTTGTAAAGGAGAACGTCCTGAAATTATAAAAAATACTCCAAAATGTTACATAGATTTGATGGAAAAATGTTGGGATTCAGATCCTTCCAAAAGACCAACTATAAAAGTTCTTGAAAATATTATATCTCAATGGCTCAGCTATGTTAATAAATATTATGAATTAAATGGTGATGGAGATGATGAGATAATTATAAATGGATTGATTATAAATGAGATAATTATATATGAGATGCTTGTAAATAATAATAAAAATATTGAGAACCAATTCAGAAGTGATATGTATGAATTTATAGAAGCAAATAAAGTTTTAACACAAGAACCAGCTAATACATCTATTATACAATTTCATTCGCGAGCATGTTATACAAGTCGCCTACTTATTGAAATTTTAGATCAAAGGAACTCGGATTGTTTTGATTGTGTAATTGAAGATTAAATATAATATATAATATAGTTAAATATTATCGTTTATTCAATTATTTTATTATACATAATATGTATTTAGATTTTATAATAAAGTAGACAATCAACATTATTTCAATATCTGTAATTTTTAATTTTCATTTGCAAAATTTACCCATGCTTTCAAATTTCAATATTTTAATCTTTTTACTTTGAGTGGTATAAGTTAATTTTGTTAACCTGAAATATTATTTATAATAAAAAAATTAAAAACCATTATTATGATTAAATTGCTATGCTTATACACAATAATTTAAATAAAAACATAATATCAAACTTTAAATCACAATTTCTAAACAAATAAATCTTATAAAACTCGAAACATTATAAATTAATATTGAAATTTTAGAGGTCGATATGTACTGTAGTAAGTAAATAGTTTAACACAATTAGAAATTATGTACAAAATTGCTATTGTATATAAAGGAAATAAGAATTACCTTATTCTAATACAATACCATAACTGCCGATATTCACTATTTCTTAGTATCATTTGATTTTTAGGAATAACAAAAGATTAGGATTAGTGTTAGAATTTTTTTACAAATTTGCTATAGCTTATTCATATTTGAGATCAATAAATTCTATTGGGAATTATGTTATAGTATTGACATGGCAAACGAAGGAAATTTAATAGAATATTTGAAAAATAAATTTACCTTATTGAAATGAAGTGATATAATCAAAATGACACCAGATATTACTTGCGGATTAAAAATCTAAGCTCTGAAGGAATAATCCATCATTATTTATTTTATAATATTTTATTTGGGATGTTTTATTTTCCGTAATACTTAAATATTATCCCATCGGTATTTATATGTATACACCGATGGATTTTTTTGNCACTTATTCCACTAGTTTATAAGAAGCTTGAGAAAAGTATATTAAATATAAAATCCATCGGTGTATACGTCATACGCAATGAGATAAACCTGTTATTCCAATAGAAATCTTATGAATAACTTTATTCACTGATGCTCCCCTCCCTTCGGGGGGCACCCAAGGCATCAGTGAATAACCTAGTTATTCTCAGAAATCTATGAAATAACAAGTATTTATTAATTACAGGATCTAAATATTAGCTGAAATTTCATCTAATTCAACAATCTCATCCACGAGATGAATTTTTCGTATTACATTATCATATATTCATATTATTAAGAAAAACGTCCCAATTAAAAAGTGATCGATTAAGATCATGTGACGATTTCCGTCGCGTAAATTGACGAATAAAAATTGTTGTTTTGACTGTTTTGATGATACGTTAGACAAGATATACAGTATAAATAAAAATAAATAATGATGCATAAAATAACTTTTTTCCTCGCTTCCTCGCTCCGGTTTCCATTGATAATAATTTTTTTTTTTTTTAAAAAAACTTTTTTCTTAAAAAATGTCGATACTAAACTTGGATGTTCTTTATTTGATATTTAAAGAACTTCAAGACTGTGGTCCGGCTCTTTATTCATGTCTTTTAGTTAATAAAACTTGGTGTGAGATGATTATTCCAATTTTATGGAAAAACCCTTGGAAATTGATAAATAAGGGGAAGGAACAATTATTTTTAAACGTAATAATTTCACATTTATCAGATGAATCAAAAGATAATTTAAATAATCAGGGGATGAAAATTTCATATCAAAGACCTTTATTTGACTATATCAGTTTTTGTAAACATTTAAATTTAAAAGATGTCGTGAATTTAATTGGATATCCTGATGTTCCAATATTCAAGAAAGAAATGTTGAAACTTTTTATTAATAGTAATGCAAAATTTACGCATCTTTATATTCCCCATGAATTTTATCAATTAAATCTTATTCTTAAAGCCAAACGCTGCTTTTCAGAACTTAAAGCTTTTAGTTATAATAATCTTGAATTCCTTCCATTTACGTCAATTCACAAATTGGAAATGATTGATTTAATTAAAAATGCAAGTAGATATCTTACCGAAGTAGAAATTAACAACGAACTATATGACGATCAGATGGTTATTCGGAGTATATATCAAAATTGTCCAAACCTTAAATATGTTAAACTTATTATTAAAAGTAATGGTTTTTTAGAATTAGAAAAATTATTAACTAATTGTCAATATTTAGATACATTAGGAATTTACGATAATAATTGTTGGATTAATATTAATTGGAAATATTTATTTAAAATTTTAGCTAATTCTTCACCAACTAGTTTATTTAAATTTAAATTTATCTTTTATAAACCACCTAAATTGGAACATTTAAAATTATTTTTTGATAATTGGAAAAATAGAAATCCTATGCATCCTATAAGATTACACGTCAATTGTCGGAATTGGAACTTTGGGAATTTCATTGAATTGGTGGATTTTGTAGACAAATATAAAAAAACGAGAATAGTTAAAAAGCTAATATAATAGAAATACAGTATATAAAATAACAGTCAAAATGATAAAATTTAATAAAATTATATTCTTTACATTTTTATGAAAAAAAAATGAATAAAAGTGCAAATTTTACTAAATAACATTTCATTATTAAGTTCATGAATCGTTTCAAACGGATAATTTAATGGATACCTGTACTACTTCATAGTCCATTAAATTAAACGATGAATCATGAATTTTTTAACACTCAACCAACAATAACCAACAATGTTTATATCCAACTAGCCAGTGATTTTCTCTTATAGTACCCACGCCGGTTATTTAATGATAGGAATTTTAAATAAGAAAAATTATAATATTCTTTGAGACTTTAAGTAAATTTCTCAGTATTTTTATTTAATAGACAAATATGGTAAAAGTTAATTAATGATTTATTTATCATTTATGTACGAAATTAATAAATGAGAAATTTTATTATTTAAAAAGATATGATTATACTTTTTGATGGTAAAATTTTTTATTAGATAAAATCCTTGTACTTAATTAGAAATTTATAAAATTTCGCATAGCGATCAATATTTTTTTTTAAATAATTTTCTTTTTAGTAATTTTTCTTTTTTTTTCGTGATAATTTCAAACCAAGTTTAATCTAACGTAATAAAGTTACATTTTGAAATTGAAAGTTCAGTTCATATTACAAAATTAGTAGAAAGTTTTAATTCCGTCAAAGAATTTGAGAAATAATGTGGATAACAAATATCAAATTTTAGACGTGTAATGTAATGAATACACTGCTTATAAAGAGAAAGAAAAGAAAAAGGCCGAGGAAAGGGAGATCAAGAGAGAATTGCATATGCCTCCATAGAGGTATGATTTTGTTATAGTAAAAACCATAAATTTTACAGAAATTGATGAAATGATCTTTCACAACTAATAAGTATTATAAAATTGGAAATTATGTAGACAAATTAGCAGTAGAGTTAAAAAAAAAAAAAAAAGAAAAAATCAATCATTTTCTGATCAATTTTTGGCATTGAAGAAACGCGAAAAATCGGGGAGGAGGAAAAGAAAAAATGAATCGAACATAACGACTCAGCATGCAGCTGTTAGTGTTTCTTTCGAAGAACAAATTGCTACAATCCATAGAAATAAAAGCTTGACAAGTAATAATAATTCAAACTTCCTGACAAGGTTCCGGCTGATGGGATTGTTATTTCAAGTTAATAATGGGATTGACAACTATTATGAAAATCACACGTGCTGGAAGCGATACCGCTTTACCTTAAAATTGTCCAGCTTGTTGAAAAAGCTCAAATTTCCAAGTTCCAATTCAAAATTTTGTAATTATTGGCTTAAGTATATTTGCATTCATAGGATGGATAATTTTAGTACAAGTTTAAATCCTCTTCCAGAAAATTTTAATCACAGTGAAGTTGTAGCAGAAGTTTATCACTACTTGTAAAGATATAAAAATATGTACATTAAATTTAATACTTATATTAATGAAATGATAAAATTCGCTGTCATAGATTTATTTCAGTTTCTATTTCTTGGAAGAAATGCTGATTTACCTGCAGTGAACGATAAGCTGTCAGTGAAGTTACGACTGCTGAAACTTTGGAACCATACCACGTAATGCAATTAAGGAACTTAAGGACCAAAAATTATTTTAAATTTCAGATTTTTCAACAATAGATTTAAGTATGTCGCTTAATTAAATGAATATTTTATTCAAGTAACTGGATACAATGAGTTTAACGCCATAAATTGATGATAATTTTATTAATGAGATTCAAGAAAAATTTGCGAAATATATTATAAATAACTAGATAGATAGTCCAATTATCCATCAACATTACAATAACAGATGAAATTATAATAATTTTATTTCTAACATTTTGATTAATTTTTTTTATTGTTCGTAATCGTGACAACACTCAGTGTTTTATGAAAATTACTAGTAATAATAATAATAAACGATACTTTTATTAATAAGTTACATTTTTTTTTACCTCAAATGATACTGCAGCCTACCTGCGGCGTACAGTACGTAAGATAATTATTTATTATATAATTTTTATTAACCTTCAACAATTTTTCTGCCATAAACTCTTGTATATTTACAATACATTTGATATGTTTTAGTTTCTTCCAAAAAACCGTCAATTAATTGAATTATTTCCGAATTTGATAACTTCATATGTTTTGCTAAAATATCTTTTAATCCATACAAAATATAATAAAAATTTTGTCCAGTTAATTTTCCTACAGTAAATAATATGAAACATGTTGGTGTGATACTCAAGTAAGAGTTAATCGACTATAAAGTAATAATCAATTAAATACTTACCAATTTTACCATTTACAGGACTTAATGACATCATTACTTCTTCTTTTTTAATTTGTCTTAACTCATATTTCGCAAGAAATTCATGTAATCGATTAGAAATGAATGGGTTCATGGATCTATTTCGTAATAACTTTCCCACTAAATAAGAAAATATATACTATTATTATTATATTAATATATATATATATATATATTTTTACATCACATTTTACATACATGAATTAAAAATTCTTTTAGAAATTGGCCCCATATTATGAAGACTAAGTTCTCCTTCACATAATTCCAGATACCCATTAGGTTTAAGTAATTCAACCGATTCTTTTATAATTTGTTCATATTGTAAATCAGTAAAACATAATATCATACATCTCATATGTATATAATCAAATGAATTGGGATAAAATGGTATTCCATCTAATACATTATGATATATGAGTCTTGTATTAAAAGGGTGGATTGTCGGTAACATGGATGGTTCTATTTCTATTCCAGTAAATTTCGATTTTGGATAATCCGAGCTCATGTCGAATATCCAAGTTCCTGGACCGGATCTACTTTTTATTTACAAATATTTTTTATTATTATTATTAAAAAGGTTCGTTTAATGAATTTATTTAAAATTTACCCGATGTCCAATACTTCGATACCATGTGCTAAATCTTTAGAAATCGGTGAAAAGTAATTTGTATCATTACACCAATATTTAAATATATGATGTAATTGTTGGATTCTATCGATTTGTAATTCGTCAACTTTTATTAAATAATTCACTGACGTCGTATTCCCCATGTATATAACGTAAATAAGTTTTTAATAGAAAATTTGTTAAATTAATTTAAAAATAAATAATAATTAAAATTAAAAAAAAAAAATTAAAAAAAGAAAAAGAGAAAGAAAAAAAAAATAATATAAAATTAATAGTATGAAAATTTTAAAAGCAAGGGGTAAGGTCTTATAAATCAATTAAAAATCATTCATTCATTATTTTGTAATACATTGTAATTAAAATTTTCATTGTTCATCACATCAATATCATCTTTTTTTGGATACTCCCCAACATAAATTTCACGAACACGTGATATGTAACCAATCATATAATATATCCCGAAACCATGTATTTATTACAAATAATTGGTGTAATTGGTATTTTTCCTCTTATTTATTCATCCCCAGAATAATTATAAAATTGGAAACCGGTTTGAATGTGATGCCGTGTGAGCCTTAATCCTTAATCCCCTTAACATAATCAAAGTAACCAGCAAATAAATCCCATAGATCACGTGAGCGTGAAATCTGGAAACACAATGTGGAAAATCTATTCGTCAAAAAATAATTTTGATCTTTACCAGATTAGTTCTATTTGCATAATTTCCACCCCCGCATATCAAATTAGCACGAGACGATTTTTGTATTACATACTGTAATCTACGTTTACCCCGCGATTTACTGCATTTGTTACCTTAAATTATTAAATGCCTCATGAAAATTATATTTTAAATGTAACGCAAAAATGCTAATAAAGTTAAAAATTTTATTTTCCGATTTTAAAAAAGACTTTTAATTTTTTCCTTTTTTTTCATCTCTTTTTTTTTTTAAAAGATAAAAAATATATATTACAAGAACTATAATGTCAAAACAATCATCTCATAAAATATTCTTAACAATAGATATTCTTTATATAATTTTTAATAATTTTAAACGACAAGATGATATTTATACATTATTAACGGTTCATTCAACATGGACTCAGGTATAATGAATTTTATTTTCATTTTTTTTTTTTTAAATTTAATTTAATATGAATAAAAAAAAAAAATATTTGATTTTAACTCGATTTTTCATTAGATATTGTTAAGAAATTTATGGAAATCGCCATTATGGCCTTCAACTAAATCGTTTACATGTTTTATTAAAACACTTCGATGTTCTACCCCTTATTTTCCTTATTCAACGTTCATTCGTTACCTTTCATTTACACCACATAGAAATCGTGATCCACCTTCTTTCACACAAAAAGATATTTTATTTCTTTCCAAAATATGTACAAATTTAACAAATCTCACGGTATCATGGATGCAAGATCCATTTAATTCTCATACATTTTCCCAATTCTTAATAAATTCTCCTAATTTAAAATCAATTACTGCACCAAACTGTACGATAGAATGGCTTACGAACGCATTAAATCCGATGATAACGAATTATTCAGTTAAATCATTATATCATATTGAATTAAAAAATTGGTCATATGAAACAGTAGAAACTACAATTTTATTACAAAAAATTTCCATGAATTGTAAAAAGATTAAATCAATTTTTGCTCCTTTATTAATAACACAAGATATAGCAAATATTATAATTTCATCATTTCCTCAATTAGAAAGATTTAAATGTCATTCAGTTACTAATGATGGATTAAAAACTTTAGTTAAAGGATTAAAACATTTAAAAGAATTAACTTTAACTTTTGATAATGAAGATCAAGATATAAATGATGAAAATTCTTTTCATTACGCTAAAGATTTTTCTATATTAGAAAAATTCATTCTTACTATAGGATATATTTCAAATTTTCCAAAATTTTTTAATATTTTTTCATCATATCAAAAAAATCTTAAAGAATTAGAATTAATTCATTGTTTTGGTTTAAAAGATGATTCTTTTATACCTATAGTACAATATTGTCATTCTTTAGAATCTATTAAATTAAGATGGTGTTCTAAATTAACGGATTCTTCTTATATCGCTTTAGCTGAAGGAAGGAATCAACGTTTAAAAAAATTATCTATATTTAGAAGTGAAATTACTGATATAGGTTTAACTCATATATCTGAACATTGTCAAAATTTGGAAATTTTAGATTTAGAAAATTGTAGAGGTATTACTTTAAATAGTTTGGTGATGATTATAAGGAAATGTAAGAGATTAAGAAAATTAAAAGGTGGTTTACCCGAACGTATTGCGATCGGTATTATTCATGAAATTATTAAAAATGGAACAAATTATTATTTGGAAGAATTAAAATTTAGGGAAGCAAGTTATAGAAATCCAATTAATGAAAGTATTGAAGAAGAATTTGAAGAAATTTTATTTGATGATGATGATGATGATGATGATGATGTTGATAATGAAAATAATGAAAGAAATAATTATAATAGTAATAATAATAATAATAATATTTTATCAAGATCAGGAAAAATTATTGAAGATTTGATTGAAAATGTGAATAATATTATTAATAGTACTAGTGAATTTATTAACGATTTATGTGATATAATTAATTTATTAAGTGGTAATTTAATTAATGTTAATGTTATTAATTTAGAAAGAAATAATAATGTGAGAAAAAATATTAGAATGAGAAAATTTTTTAATGAAAAATCATTACAAGGATTATCAAAATCTTGTCCTAATTTACGAAAATTAATCTTTAAAAGCGGTAAAATTGAAAATATAACTGGTGATGTAAGTATCTTTTTCTTGTAATTTATTTTATTTTTGAAAAAAAAAATTCTTTTAATATTTATATATTGTTTTTTTATTTTTAGGACTTTGTTAATATTTTAAATAGTTTTGTAAATCTTGAAAAGTTGTGCATAATGCCTCCCAATTTACAAAAAAGTCATATTGAACAATTGGAAAAGCATTCGAGATTAAAAGAAGTTTTATTTATTGGTGGGTGTACTGAACAAGCAGAACGTTATATTGAAGAAGAAAGTAGGAATAGAAAAATATACATAAAGGTTATGCACGCTTACGGATTCTTGCGTGGTTGATGATGGACGAAATTATATTATGATGGTATTAATGTAGAATTTAAATACGGTATTTTTTTAAATTAATTTATAAATAATAATACGGTTAATTCATATCATTCATATTTTAATTTCTTATAATATATACTTATATATATAACAAAATTTTTTAACAAATGTTTATTAAATTTTTACGTTCACGAACGTCATTTGCCATTTAAAATTCTCCTTAATTTGCACCATTAAATGATAGGCGTTGATAATTAAAATACATTGCAATATGAATCGCGATACAGCCCTCACCGGATTTAATAAAATTAATTTTGGGGGGGAGATATTTATAGTAAGATAACGACTCATTTTATAGTAACGTCAAAAGCTTTTGAAAAATGAAATTTTAATTTATTGCGGAATTTATTAAAATAATCCGAAAAAAGGATATACCATAATTATAAAAAAATAAACGAAACCACACAAACCTCTACAATTATCATAACAACTCTAACTCTTTTGTTTTACTACTACATATTCGGTCTTATCACTAATGGATAGTTTGTAGCGTTCTTCTCCCTCAATAACACGGCATAGAAGATGGATTACTAATTGTTAAGTCTTAGATTCTTCCATGTTTATATTGAGACCTGAATTCATGACGACTTAATGAAGCACTTCCATCCGAATCAATATTGTCAACACTGAAGCGAACATAATGCGATTAATATTTGTGAAAACGTATGTACTGGAAAGTTCGTGGCTAGACAGACAATATTTCAATTATAATATGGATTGTTATCGCAATGTAATCCTTACCATCATTAACAGGTATGATTGAGTTCGCGTTGAAAGTTTTAAAAGTCGCATTATTTGATGCATTGATTCCAAAGGCCCTAAACCATAATTAGAGTAGAACCTAGAAAAATTCTTCTGTAAAATATTTTTTGTGGACTTGAACGTTTTTGTCAAATTCCGATGTCTATTCATAGTATAAAACATTGTACGACAAAACAAAGGGCTTATCGTGAGAAAAAAAAATTACAATTTCACTAGTGAAAATTTTTTTATGCAAATCAGAGCCTACATTTATGTTACGCATGTTACGCAATCGTTAATCGATCGATTTTCATGACTTACACAGGATTATATATTACGCTTACGCAAGCGATTCTTATTAGTGGAAAATGATTAAACTATCCAGATATTATGACAATAAGGGCGTTCACTCCAAACAGATTGTTCGAGGACATACTGGTGAAATTAAGTCATGCATTTTAACTCTTTCTTTTAACAATTAAATATAAATATTCTGGATTAGTCGATGAAATTGAAATATTGAATAAATAAATATCAATGAGCTAATCATCGAGCCCTAATAATAATAATTCTGAACAATTGTGTGAGTATAACAATAGAATAAAAATTGTTTTTGTTGTAAAATAATACATGCATTTGATTGGCTGATTATATCATCAAATAATGATGCCTAATCTAAAACGAGAAATATGTTTATTTCAACAAAACTCCTTTATAGTTAATAATCCATCACGAGTTTAACTTATTATAATTATACCCAGAAAACACTTACGTTTCATTAAGTAATGAAGATGAACAAAATCTTTCTTGCAATTTTGTAAAAGAATTCTGAAGATATTCAAATTAAACTTCTTTCAACAAAAATTTCTTATGATGGAATACAATGATGTTACATGAACAAATTCATGAGTTAATTAATGTTATAAGTTGATTATCTTAGTTTTATAAGAATCAAAGGAGTTTGCCTTTTATAATCAATAATGCAGAAGATCCTTCCTTTTCGGGAGGTTAATATTTTTAACATAAAACAAAGTTAATACTACGCTGGAAAAAGACCTGAAGTGTAACCCGAATTATGCAAGCAAAAAATCTCTATTTAACAATTTCCCACAGAAACAATAAATCGTTTTCTTTTTCTCAGTTAGAAAACTACTAGTAATCGTAAATTTAAATAATTTTTTTTTTCTTAAACTTTGTAAGCATTAAAATAAAAACAAATTTATTATAAAACTTTTTATATTTAAATTGTTCTTTTATGTGTTTACGATATTGTTAATAAACGAGAAAAGAATTCTAACCCTGATGGATCTAATTGAACTTCTAAAAGACTCTAATAATGATGAGCAGAAATGTGATGACCTATTGAAACGGTGTTTCAATTCATCGGAATCGGACCTGGATGAGTTCATTAACAATCTATCGCGCTCTTTTGATATCCACCTACCAACACTACAAAATTTTATTTCCCACCTCTGCAATAAATATTTACAGGTCACTCCAAACGCCAATTTGAGATGGAATATTTTTCTTGCTAAATTTATGTCGTCGCTAATCACTATTGTCATAATGGATAACCTTCACAATTCTGACTTATTTGACTTTTGTGAGTTCCTTCACAAGAGTATTGAGCTCCTCTGGTGGGCTAGTAATAAGAAAAATAATAATAATAAACTAAATTTGGCCTTTCAAACAATTAATCTCATGTTCAGTAAAATTATGGATGCAGATGGTGTTCTGGAGGTTTTGGTATCAGAAGTATATGGTCGTCGTTGTCTCAAGCGCATACTTTTTGACTTCAACATGATTAACCAGATTGAGCGGATCGAGCTTCTCAAGGCGGTAGATATAGTTGCTGCTCTTGTGGAGAAATGTCCTGAACACAAAAATGATTTATCGTTATCTGAAGGCTTTTATGTATACAAGGCCTGTACTGCATTGTTAGAAACTCTGGGAAATCATCAGGGTGTGCAGGCTGACTTTCACAAAAACTTGAAATCCCTATCTATTAAAGATGATCTCACATTATTAAGGATGAAGTTACCTCAAAAGTTATCAGATTTGCCTCACTTTTTGCTTACTCTTGAACAACGGAAAATAGATTCATTCTCGGTAAATATACTGTATATATATATATTTTTGTTCTAATTAAACGTAATTAAAAACTACTTTTGCTAAGCATATTCAACCTTACTTAGGATTTGATGGGGTTCTTGCCATGCACAAATTGTCACAAGCAAGCCCTTAATTATATGTATCCTAAAAAGTACTTTTTGGAAGAAGAGTCTGCAACTTTAGAATGTTTTCGCCTTCCATTTGAATTTAATGATGATGATAAGCTTGGACCATGGGATATTTTGCTTAGTGAAGATACAATAAAAGACCTACAACAATTGGAATCAACTCCTGAAGTGATTAGGGCAGTAATGAAGAAACTTGGACATATATCATCTGGGGAATGGGACAAATATAAATTGCGATGTACAGTGCGAACTGATAACATTCCTGTTTATGAGGTAGCATTTCTAGATAATAACCTGAAAATTCTCTGGCAGATTGACTATGGATTCTCTATTCGTAACAATTCATACATGCAGCTTGTTAAGATTTGGGCCGTCACTGCTAATAAGGAACGAATCGACAAAATATTAAAAAACCTCTCAATAGCTCATATTTCCAAGCAGAGTAATTGGTGTGTAGCAGGACAAATGGGGAAAAATAATACAATTTTACCGATGATTCTTGGAGATGAAGAACCAATAAAGCCCTCTGAGGATAGATTTTATAGCTTATATAACTCAAAAACAGATGATGAGTTATTGGAGGTTCATAAGATGCTTGTTATAAATAAGTTTATTCCCTTATCAACGGTAAAGTATACATAAGTTGATATATAAAGTTTTTAGTTCAGAATTTATCTTAATAGATAATATTCTTGCTTATAGAACTTGTACAAGTCGCTCGTCCTGGGTGGCTTTAATTTTACTTTTCAAGTATCCAAGAAGGAGCATGAAATTATTAACTGTCCTACATCAGCGATCATTATTGGTCGATCAGGTAGAAATCATTTAACAGAAAAAATGTTAAACACTATTCGTTTCTGAAATATTTAAATTTATGATATTTAGGGACCGGCAAGACTACATGTATTGTATTTAGGCAGATCGCTTCATACTTAAATAGCCGACTTAATAAAATTCCATCCGATGACAAGATTTTTCACAGAAGACAAATCTTCATTACAATGAGCCCAAATCTGCGTCACCGGGTAAAGGAATATTTCGACAATATACGAGAGTCCGCTATACTTGCTGGGACAAAGATGTCTAAAGCGCAATTTCGTGAGTATAGAAGAAAGAAAGAGGAAGAAAATGCAAACGATCAATATATGCACGAAGAAGAAAATGAGAAACGGGAGTTAAAGGGCATTCCAGATTCATTCAATCATCTGCAGCTGACGGATAAATATTTTCCTTTGTTCATTACTTTCGAAAAGTTTTCTAAAATGCTTCAGGAAACCTATGGTATTAGCAATCGGGATATAATTAAACAAAAAAAGTACGATGCAGATAATATTGATTCATATGACAAAGAAAAATATGAACCCAATATAAGTCCCTCTTTCATTAATACAGAAGATAAGAATTTTGTGAATTACACTAGGTTCCGAAAAAAGTATTGGCCCTCTCTAAATGATCATTGTAGCCAAAATTTTGATTGTGGATTGGTTTACTCTGAATTTTCTATTATTAAGGTGTGTAATTTGTAATTATATAATCTATGATTTTTTCAAACCTATTTATATTATTTTTATTTTAAAAATTCTTAAGGGATCAAATCCCGAAGTAGATTATCTATCAAGGGAAGATTACAGGACTGTCAGTATCAAGAAGTTTCCGGTATTTTGCTATAATCGCGATCAAATTTATGATTTGTTTCTGCTATATGAAAAAATGAAAGCGCGAAATGGTGATTATGATTCGATGGATCGGTAAGATCAGATCTGATCTGATAGTACATAATTTTTTAGATTTAGCAAATTTTAAGTTTAATTATGGTTGCAAATTCTATGTAGAACGTTGGCCATCTTACATTGTGCCAAAAAAAAAACACTAGGTGGACTACATATTCATGAAGTATATATTGACGAATGTCAAGATAATCACATTGTGGATATAGCACTTATTTTAAAGGTCTTTGACCGTGCCAGTAGCATTTTTTTAGCTGGAGATATAGCGCAATGTATTGCCCGAGGATCTTCTTTCCGATTTCAGGGTATTTTTTTTTTAAAAAAAAAACAATATGTTATTTTTTATTGTTCCAAAATCCTAATTTCTTAAATAATAGATTTACGAGCTTTGATGTATCAATGGGAACTTACTCGGGCACCAGCCAATCATCGCAGCGTTTTAAAACCAAAACAATTTGAATTAAATGTCAATTACCGTTCCCATAATGGAATTCTTCAACTTGCTGCTTCAGTAGTTGATCTTATCCGGAAGTTTTTTCCCAATTCAATTGACCATTTGTTACCTGAACGTAGTGAAGTTGGCGGTCCACGACCCATTATCTTTGACGGATTTCAAGACTTTGTGGATAGCAAGAAAAATGGGCAAAATGAGAGGCAAAAAAGAAGCTCGTTTATTGAATTTGGTGCTGAACAGGTGATTCTTGTACGTGAAGAAGATCAGAAAAAATCAATTAAATCTGGACTTGGACTTGTGATGACTGTGTTTGAGGCCAAGGGCATGGAGTTTGACGATGTGCTATTGTATAATTTCTTTACCGACTCACTTGCATGCCAAAAGGTATAATGTTATGGTGTATTTTTAATTCAAAACATCTTATAGATTCATTTAATTATAATTATTGTTTGTTATATATACGTAATTATTTTCAGTGGCGAGTGATTCTTTCCGCTTTAAACGAAAATTCTGAGGGAGTTCCGGCCTTCTCTCATGAGAAGCATTACATCCTTTCTTCGGAGCTTAAACATCTTTACGTTGCGATAACCAGGGCTCGGCAGCATATCTGGATATGTGAAGAAAATACAGAGTACATTATGCCAATCCGAATGTATTGGGAACACCTTGGGTTAATCGAGGTATCTCACGAAACTACTTTATCCAGTTTGGCCAAGAAGAGCGATTCTCATGAGTGGAATCGACAGGGAAGAAAATTTTTTGAACAACGGCAGTATGAACAGGTAAAATCACTTGGAATGAATATTTAATATTATGATTAACACAGTAAATAAGCTGAAATTATTATTTTAGGCTATCTTTTGCTTTCAAAAGAGTGGAAACGAAGAGCGTCGAAAACTAGCTTATGCATATTATCTTCGGCAAGTTGCTAAGGACTCTATAAATGATTCCAATGATGATACTATAAAGGCCAATTTCATTTGCGCTGCTGAAGCTTTCATAAAATGTTCACGACCAATCCAGGCAGCTTTATGCTATCAAGTAAAAAAAAAAAATTTTTTTTTTTTTTTTTTTAACATATTCGTTATGCTATGAATATTGGCTTTTTTGTTTAGAATCTCGATATCCACTAAAAGTTGACATGTACAAATTGCAAAACTTCTAGGACATTAGCATGTATGAAGAAGCTGGTGAAATTTATGCCGAACAAAAAATGTTCGAAGATGCAGCGCGTTGTTATCTCAAGGTAAAGATGTGGCACGAAGCGGGTAAATTTTTTGAAGAAGCAAAGAAGTATGATGATGCTGCTCTTGCCTATAAGGATGGTTGCTTTTATGAAATTGCATCTGATTGTATACTGAGGTGAGATCAATATAGCCATACGGTACATATTAAATTATTTGATTAGAATATTGCAATCTAACATTTATTTGATAAATTGTAAAAAGATACAAAAAAGAAATCGATAGAAGGACGTTTCGCCATGTTTCACAACACGTTAAAATTCATTATCATGCTACTGCCATTTTACGTGGTACATTTGATGAGGCTATTGATATGTATATCAAATTAATTGATAATGATGATGATATTATTGAGACATTACGATTCCTCTTGTATCCTTGCAAAATCAACATATTGGAAGAAACAATGATACGTACTACAAGTCCAAGTAACTTACGGGAACATTTATCCAAGGCGAACAAGTTTACCAAAGAAAATGAATTACAATCAACTGAATGGAAAAGTCTGATAGAAGAGTTTTGGTTATATTCAGCTTATTTAGAAAAGGATCTCGATAAAGCTTACAGGGGTATACAATTTTTCAAACGTATTGAAGATCTTGTTACTGAATTCCATGCAGTAAATATATGGCTGCGGATCCATCAACAATCATCGGCCAAATACTGGCATGATCGACTTCAATATCTCCAATGGATGTTCGAATTGGTCTTTTCTTTTATAAAAGTCACCAATACTAAAAAATTTAACCCAATCAAAAAGAATTTTGAAGAAATTTTCTGTGTAAATGAGACGAATAACCCACAAAAACGACAAATTCCTTTTAGCAACGCACTTCTTGATTCTTTAAACAAAATGCAAGCAAATGATAAGAATTTTTATGATGCGAACGATATACATCAGAAAATTTCACAATTTCTTGTCTCTCATATTATTGAGCTCATCCATAATGCTGATCAGAATGGTAGAAACATTCCAGATATAAGTTCTCAAATTTGTTATGAGTTTACATCCTGTCAAAACCCAGATTGTCGAGATCATCATGTGGTTCCTACACCATCGATCCTATACCAACGTTTGACTCTTGCAAAACTCCAGTACACTTTAATGCTAAATTTTGATGTAGACTTATTGGAGCATCACCGACTTCTTGAAAATGAACAAAGTGAAGAAATTCGTGACTTGCAAAAGTGGTGGGCCGAAAGGCTGGTTAAAATTCATATTCACTATCAATCACCACATATAAGCTGTCCAGAGGTCACTTACATGGTGCTTTCCAAACTTCCTGAACAAATACATAATAAATTTATTGATCACTCTTACAATACATGGTCGGTTAATTTTAATGACTTTGAGGTAATGTTGAAATACATGTTTATTTTTCAACGGCTGCAAGACAGATGGGGAATTAATAAATTCAACTGGAAAATGGCAAATATACAAATTCTTTCAAAGAATAGCAATTTATCTAATTTACCTGTTGGTTTTGTGTTCCACATAAGATATAACAAAGCTATTCCAGTTGGAAATCGACTTTCCTCATTTTTCTTCCACCTTTATTTTAATGATTTGATCAATGCAATCTCAAATATAAAAATATTTATTCAATATGCTATAAACAACACTAAACGGGTGAATCTTGTTACATCAGATGGTTTTGGTGACCTTGTATCTCTTATGGAGTTCGCAACATCTTTAGTTTTTGCAATTAGTCCTGGAAACTGTGATTTTTTCCTTCCTCGAGCTTATTTGGTTAATTATTTTGAGGCATTCACTGCAGAGCCTCTCCTTCCAAGTCAACAACATAATTATGACAGAGAGAACTATTTGAACGCAATCAAGAATTCATTTGATCAAATTCAACAGCTTCTTGACATGATTTGTAAAGAACAGATTTACATGTCAGTTATTCTTCGACTTATACGGCTTTTGATCCTTATCAGATTAAATGAACCCACTTTTGCAACAGAGGTTATTACTCTTTTCAAATCTCTGAATCACAAAGTTACTTCTTTAAAAATTAAAAAATATCTGGAAGAAAGATCTACGGAACAACTTGTTAATTTTCTGCATAATGATCTTAATGAAACAGGTTGTGACTCCTTAGTTATCGTTTATTATGACTGTAAGGACTTGTCAAAATTTTCTAATTTGGAGAAAAATGGCATTACAAAGCTTACATATAAATCTGATAAGGAATTTAATTCTGCTCTTCAGAAGATTAAACCATTGATAGATCAGAAAAGAATTGATTCTATAGAAAATAAACTTCAAATCTGGTTTCATAAAATTCGTGATTCTCCCAAAGAAACCAGAAAAATCCAAGGCTGGTATCGCCGGGTAAAAACGGTCAGAAAAATTAAGGTCTGGCTTCATTTATTATATGCAGCCAAAAATATTCAAGTTTGGATTCGCCGAGTTTTTAAACGAATAAAATCACGTGACCCAATTCTGAATAAGATTTACAATGATATGATTAAATTCTGCAAGATTATCACGGAAGAAGTTAAGAATAAATCAGTATACAAATATAACATCCTCTTGAAGGGTCAGACAGTAGATGTAGTCGTGAAGCTGATTAAACTATATCGTCAAATGAATTATTTTATCAATAATTGCTCTTCAAACACAAACAAGAATAACCGTCGTTTGGAACTGGAGAATGAATTAAAGTTTGTTAAGATTAATTAAAATTTTTATAATTGTTTTTTCTTAAACTCATTGGAATTTTGTTATTTTAGGAATAACCATTACAAAAAAGTTAGTCAAGCATTGAAATCATTATCGATAACTGAGAATTCAGCGAAACACAAAGAAACAAATATTGAATGGTTGAAAAATGAATTGCAACAGGCAAAGAATATTAACAATCAATTTCAGAAATGGATAAATGAATACGAACTTTCTAAGAAAGTATAAATTTTGGTTATCGTTTCTAATTGTTTATAATATGTAGTATTTTGATTCAGATGTAAGTTAATGTCTCTTTTTGAGACTTTTTATGAATAAATGCAATTATTTATTTATATTGAATCTGGCAAAAATTATTGATCAATTGGATAATATAACAATCGGAAAGCTTTCTATTATAAATATTAAATTTACTATGACTCTTGAACAAGTAAAAATTAAAATTTTCGGAAATTTGTTCGATCATAAAGAAAAATAAGATAATAAAAGTCTGCTTTCAACTTTATTTCAAGCTTAATATAAAGTAAGGAAAATTATTAATAAATAGCTATAAAAATAAAAATAAATAAGTTTTCTTTACCAGCAGTTACTTCTAGTTGACCATAATTGAAACTAACCATTAACATTGCACATTGGCTACATTAAAAAAAATATTGTGAAAAAAAAAGATAAATGATAATAGTAATTGCATGATCACTAAGTTGATACCATGAAATAATAAAGATAAAACTTAAAGGAACTTTGTCAGATAATTAGTTAATTTATTTTTATAAAAAATTTGATTATTTTGAAATTTTTATTATTAAAATTCTTATTTATGTATAAAATATTTGCTTTATATAAAACTTTAACAGGTTTAGACAATGATTTATAGAAATGTGAATTCAACTACCATATAAATTGGTTCATTTGCTTCTAGCAGTTTTAATAATAGTTATGATTTGGTTTAAAGTTGTGGAAATACCAATAAAAAACATATTTTATTGTTACCTATAATTATTTCATGCTAAATTATAATTTTGCAAATGACTTCTGTGATTATCTAATTGTTAGCATCATAATAAATTATTTTAATTTATCAATCATGATATTTCTTAATTAATATACATTATTTATCAATCTATTATTCTATCTATTGTGAAAAAAAAATACGAAATAAGTATTCAACTGCTACTCAATAAAAAAATTAAAATGGTTCTCTAAAAAAAGGAAATATATAAACCAAAAAAAAAAAGAAATCTCTCTTTATATTCTGATAAAAAAAAAAATGAGAACCCCATTCTGTCAGAATGATAGAAAGAAGAAATACTATAGCCCAATTCATTTATAGATGGATCGCCAGGATCAGAAAAAATAAATCAAATAATATTTGCACGATTTTTACAGCTCGATCATATCATAAACAATAAATATAATTGGATCATTTGCTAGTCACGTAAAAGGTGCTGACCGCTTCAGCAACCAATCATCTAAGGACTAAGGGCACATTTTGTGATCAATCTAGAAATGAACAGGGCTTATAAATACTGTAATAATTTTATATGAAAAAATCTCATTGGTTATAATGAATAGTAATTGTTACTTCGAATCCAACATATTAATTTAAATGATGGATCCTTTAATATAATTATAATTTTCAGATTCTTATAATTGCATAAATTCATCAAATTTAATAAAGAGTTTATTGAATGGATAACAGTAAAATTTTTAGACCCATTAAGAAAAGAGTGATAGTAGAGTAGAGTTAGTTTTTGTATGGTAATTATGATTACATAATATTCTTCATGACACATTTTAAAAAGGTATTCTATATAAATATTCATTTTATTATTTAAATTTTTTTTAAAATTTATTTTCCCTAGAATTTCCTTTAAATCCCTCTTTACCTTCCTTATACTGTATATGAGTTACTTTTCTCATTACAGGCAAGGAAAATCTGGGCAGTTAGTAGAGTCTTTCCTAACTGGCTGGGAGGAATTTGATAAATGGCCTATTGCAACATAGAAGTAAATCTGACAAAATTAATGTTCATTTGTGTATTAGTAAACTTTCAGGGAACCGTTCCGAAATTCCAGTTTTACGTGATATCGCGAAACATACTCCTAAAAATAAATACGGAATGTTTCATGTTGGTTTAGAAATAGATGGAATTGTTTCAGAATGGGGCACTGGTGACGCTGGTCCTAACCTTACTTATCCAAAGTTCAACCCACATTGAATATATGATAATATTGCACATATTCGTGTCAATTACGATTCAAGTTTAAGTCGCGAATTAAATCATTTAATTACTTTTTCCTCAAATAATTGGAGTAATTTATATAAACCTGTTACTGATTTATTTTCCTTAATCTTTAACATGTTTAAAAAATTATTAAATGATGTTACACATATTGGCTTTATCCCTAACAATAGGTTACAAATTGTTGCCCGAAAATGAACAAGAATTATTATTATAGCGCAACTAGTCGTAATTGTCAACATTTTATTGAAGAAACGCTTAAATCACTTGGTCTAAAATTCGAACCTGAAGGCAAATTCAAAAAGTATGGATAGAATTACTGGACATGCAGATGATAGATTTTTGTTCAAAGAAGAAGAATTCTTTTTGAGATGTGATCTTGATCAATATGCCGATCAGAATTGGGATAGGATCTCAAATATTTGGGATAAAAAATTACTTCTTTGTTATTCAAATATGATGGATGGTATGTATAAAAGTAATGGAGATTCAACATGGGGAAAAACAAAGGAAAATGGCAAGAAAGAGAATATGAGAGTAGAATATTGAAAAGTTGAACTGGAGTTTTAATTTGATGTTTTTTTTTTTTTTACTTGAAATGTTAAATTTTATTATTATCCATATTTTCATTATCGTTATGTAGTTTATTTTGTACTTCAAGCTACTGGTAATTAATAAAGTATTAGCTACATCGAGTT
>QKYT01000025.1:45079-55413 GCA_003550305.1 Glomus cerebriforme
CTTCCATCATCTTGTTTAGTATATTTTGCTTTACCATCAATCCATGTTGCAGAATATACTTTTGCAAATCCACCTTCACCAATTTGTTTTATATCTTCAAATCTATCAAATGGAACCCATTCAAGAAATATTGGATATTTATTGTTACCATCTTCATAATAATAATATTTTACATTATAAATCGTATCCTTGATAAATTCATCAATATCATAATTTTCACTAGTCCATTCTATTATGCAACGAGGTACACATTCTTTACACCATGGTTTGTCATTATATAGGTAACAATTTTCATGATTGATGCTTACTGAATTATCAGAAGTATTTAATTGAATTTCATTATTCATACTCATTTTTTATCAAATTAGTTAAAAAAACATTTTACGTTTGCTAAAAATATATATATATTTTTTAATATTGACGATCAAATTGCACAATAGGTAATACACTACTATTGTAGTTTAAAGTCTAGGAAATTTTTGGAAAATCGGAAGTATTGCCATAAAAATTTTTCACCCCACGTGATTTTCATAATACAATAAGCCATCCATAACTTTGGCCGGGTGAAATTAAGAATTCATTTTTATTATTTATTTTTTTTTTTTTTGTCAATACTTTAAAATACACATTTCTGGGTTTGATATTAGCGATATTAGCGTAAATGAGATGGGCTTTTAAAAGGTCGAGATTCATAAAGAACATATATTATATATATTATTATTTCAGATATAATTATGTTCAGTTTTTCGGTTTTAGTTTCATGCCATAAATTTATGATTGTAGTACTCATTTTCAGTTCTGTATTTCAAATTACTATTCATATAATAAAGTCAATTTAAAGAACTGAATAAAATAAACGAACTATACAATATCTGATTATGTAAAAATCGTGTGATGTGATTTGTAAAAGGTTTATGAGTTTATCAAACTTCTCAAAAACTATCGTGCAATGCGTAATTGATTCATATTTAATGATTCATAACTTTTTTAATTGTTTTAGCGGTAAAAATAATCCAAAGGGCGTAACACATTGACGCCACCAGAAAATATGTTACTCATAAAAGTATATAATTTTTTTTAAAAAAAATAAGTCATATTGCATATTATAATACATACTACTATCTTACAATAAATTAAACCAAAGAGTCATGTTCTATTTTTTTATGCTACGATGCAATAATTTTTTTTTTTTGTGTATACATTATTCCTTTATTATGTTCAGTAAAATCGAATAATTTTAGTAGCACAGGACAAATGGTTTATACATTATAAATTTAATTTATAAGAAGGATAAGTAATAGAATAAAGATTTACAACTAAAAATCGCCAGTAAATATTTTTTATTTAATAATTTCATTAATACAAGTACTGGTGAGAGTATATATATACAGTATAAGAATAGTGCTAGAAATAAAAGAAATGATGGCAAATGGTTGTGATTTAGTAAAATGGAAATAATATCAAGAGAGGCATTAGCAATTAGCAAACAGGAAATAATAGCTAGATACCACTAAATTAGAAATAATGAAGGGCTGCAATAGTATTAGTTGTTGTGATGGGGTAGGGAAAATGTTGATAAAATGGTGATAAGAAAGGTATTAGCAAAATTGGGAAAATGTTAATTATAGATTGTTTTTTAGAAAATATGTTTATACTCGTTCACTTTTTATATCTTTGTTTATTTTATTATTTTATTATTTCTTTATATAAAAAATAGGGTAATACATTTTTTTTTTAAATATAATAAAAATATACTGTAAATTAAAAAATAATCAGAATTTTGTTATTTTTTCAAATTATATATTTATAGCAAAAAAAAAAAAAAAAAAAGTTTTAATAAATAAAAAAATGATTTTTACATTTCAAAACAAAAAATATTCATAATTAAGTTGCCACTTTATCAATGCATTATCATCCTTTTACTGTTTTTTAAAATACAAAAATTTTATTTAATATACTGAAACTTTAATATATAATATATTTAATATAATATTACTATAATTTTATTATAATTACGATTTGATAAATATTCTAGTTCTGATGAATGAGATGTGTGCAAAGGATATTATTTATGAAGAGAACCTTAACACAGAGGTAACTTTATCTTATATGTATATATAATTTTATAAATAATTATATAATACATATTTCTATACACCATACTCAACATCGATTTTAACATTATAATATATTCAATTATGCAATCCTACTTTACAACTTTCTGTCTTACCTTTAATTGAAGTTATTACTAATTTCTATTGTTTACCGAAATTTGTCGATCAAAAGGTCTTAACTTTTAAGTATAGATCAGGCACAGATCCGCACAATTTAAAGACTATTTATTTATACAGGTTAATCTAAACGTAACGGATTTTCAACTTTTTTTTTTAGATATAGAATAGAATATAGATATATAGATATAGATTTTTTTAATATATAGATTTTCGCATTACGTCAAAAATTAAGGTACGTATCATGTGATGGTACTCATTATCACATGATATACTGTATATATGATTAATGATTTTAGGCTCGTGATGAGGGGTAGATTATGTTAACGATCTACAGCTGAAATCCAAATTTATGTAACTAGTCTAATAAATTTTAAGAATGTGAGAGATCATATGATCATTTTAATAAATAAACAAAATAAACGAAAAGGAAAAAATAAAACTTCGGCTACATTTATTTCTGAACTATATTATTAATATGGAAAATATCAAGGATGAGGATGTAATGAAATTCACTTTTCATATTCATTTGCCTAAAGGAGTTCTAGAAAAATTCGGACAACCTATGGTTCTTGGTAGTAGTAAAGAATTAGGTTTTTGGAGAAACCCTATTGTAAAACTTCGTCAACCATCTCCTCAAAATCCAACATATTGGCAATCCGAGTCAGTTATTATTTCATTATCAAATTTCAATGAAATAAATGATATTCAATATAAATATGCTTTTCATGGAAAAGATGGAAATATAATGTGGGAAGGATATAGCTCTGAAGACAATCGCATGTTGGATATTGAAAAGAATGATCAATTTGATATTTGGAAAAATAACTCTTATTTATCTGAAAAATTTGATTATAATTTTGCTTTTGTAGATTATATTTATAGCACTATCAAGGAAAATAACCTTAAAGATAAAGTTATGGAATATCAACATTTATTAACTAAACATAAAGAACTTACAATTCGCGTGTCAAATCTCGATTTCATTTTCCATCATGTTAAGGATAAGTTAAAAGAAAAACGACTTTTCTTATGTCTCTTCTTAGGTTATTTTATTACAAGACAAGGAGCGGTTTATAAATTACCAAATCAATTTCCATCTGGATTATTACTTAAAGCACTGGATGGATATAAACAAGAAACTTTACCTTCGAATACAAAAGATCTTATGTATATTGCTATTACATCTTTAATCCAGCATAATGCTATTCAAATGGAATTTGATTGGCTCATTATTTTTAGAATTGCAGCTGAAGTTGACCCGAATTATAACTTCATTGAACATTTGGAAGCTCTAAAATATCCCAATGAAAAATTATTGGCCAAGTTTACTAAAGAAGTCGAATTTACTAAATTATATATCAAGGGTATTAGATTTGAAACTTATGTTAAACTTGCTAAGGTAAGATTTTTAAATATAGAACTACTTTTTTTTTCAGAATTTATAAATTATATTAAAGAAAAAATTTTAATTTATTTTAGTGGATTATTCAATTATGTTATAATCTGGATTCTCTTCATAAACTATGTGGTGATATTTTATTACACAATAGTTTTTACTTTTTTTATAAAAGTGGCTACTTTAGTAAAAATATTTCACAGTATTTTATTGAACGAGTTCGTAATATTCATGAAGGGGACATAATTCTGTCATTAGAGGTGATATCTCAGTCTCATAATTTAAATATATTAAATATATTTCCAGAGATTCTAAATGATGGCTGGTATCACGATTGTTTTCCTGATACTGAAACTACAAAGGAAAAAGTACAAGAAATTTGTGTAAACTGGTTCAAACTTCTTTTGGCCAAATTAGCTTCAAACGAAAACGACTTTGTTTATTTGGTATTTCAAAAATTAGAAAGTATGTATCCTTTATTTAGTCAAAAGATTAATATTTGGCAAGATCTAACAGATATTGCTATAAAAAGGATAAAAAGATGCTCTGAAACTCGTATTTTTGCTGCAACTAAATTAATAGTGCAAATAAAGCAAGATTATGTCAACAAATTATTTTTAGACATAGTAAAAGAAATATTAGACAAGACCGTTCAACAAATTGATGATTGGTTACTAAACAAAATATTTATAATTTGCGATTGTAAATGCAAGACTTTAGAGATTCCAAATTCGTGAGTTTTTTTAATAATCTTTTTTTTTTTCTTCATACAGTATGTGTTAATTTTTTAACGAAATTATAATATTAAAAAATTTTTTTAGGATGAGCGAGGAAATTTTATGTTATATCATGACAACATTGCAAATGCGATCAGATTGTAATATTTTAAAAGATAATAGATTTTGGAACATTATATTACACGCTACTGGGTGTGTTGAAAAACTTAATTCAATCTCGTTTGTTAAACATGCTAAAATGTCTATCAGTGAACTTGACGGGTTATTTCCTGAAAAAACGATTGACTTGCAATTATTACAACAAAGATTAGTATATTTTGATGAAAGGCTATTCCAACAATTTGATGTAGCTGTTACTGAAAAGAAAGCTTTAAGTGATATCTCTCAAGATAAAATTCATAATTTACTCGAACAAAAGCCTTCCGTATATATGATATCTAACTCCATGATTAATGATATCGAATTCCCTTTTTCATATTATTTCATGAATCAAATTAATCATTATAAAAATTATTATTATAAAGAATTAGATATATTAGAGCACAAATCCGAGAATATTAATTATCAACACAAAGAATTATATGAAGAACTTGTTGATGACCATATGAAAGATTTTAGGAATAACTTGATTTCAATTTATCCAAATTTTGAAAATTTACAAAAATATTCAGAGCTATATTATAATGATTTTATTAAAATTATCTTATCAACTCATACTAAGAAATTAGCTAGTAAGAAACAATTGGAACAATTGGATTTTATTTTAAGGCATCTAATGGGAGATAAAATTGTTAATGACCCCTTTATTCTTCATATTTATTGGTGGAAATATGCAGATAATATTAAGACTCAATTAAAACTAATTGAGAATTTTCCAGATATCACAGAAATTCAAAATGACTTCATCATTTATGGAAAACTTGATCAATATTTTTTTAGAAGAACAATTAAATTAATTCTACAAAATATATGTGATCACAAACCATGGAAGCAAGATATGAATTATATTTTGTCTGTAAATGACAAAATCAATCGTTCAAAAAAAGTTTTAAATTTATCGAATTTTGATTTATTATTAATATGCGATGATCTATTAAGAATTAATTTGATGCCGTTAGCGAAAATTAAAGAAATGATTTATTTAGGAAAATCTGACGAAAACCAAGAATTCATTACAGTTGATATAATCAATATAGTGTTTAATAGTCTAGATAACAATAATGATATAGTTCCTATTAGAACATTTATTACAAGAGTTCTTGATCTTATTTCTTTAAAATCTGAAGTGCGATTAATTCTTTATAAGAATTTATTTTCACGAGAACCTTTTGAATTAATTGGTATCATAATCGAAAAAATATTTATTACTGAACATCACCAGAATAGACGAATATTTTTTAAATTGATAAAAAATTCCAAGAAAATTTTAAAACTTTCAAACAGATTGAATACTATTAATAATAGTATCAAAAATCTTAACTCAGATATGGGAGTTCTTTGTTGTGAAATAATTCAAAAAATCCTTTATAAATTTGGATTGGATGAATTATCACCTTATTTCAAACATTCTATTGAATCATTTACAAATCAAGAGGATTTATCTTTACAACAAACATTTATGCTGCAACAAATAACTTCAATAGCATTTCTAAAGGAATTTATATATAAATATTGGAAAAATTATATCCAAGAAGATAATTCTTTATCTAAATCATTGATTAAAGAAATTAACGAAATCATGAATATCAGTCATTCGTTTATTCAATCTCTAAAAACTTATTTTGTGCCTAACTTGTATCAAAAAAAAATTATTGATAACACAAAACAATTTAAAGTGATAAAAGAAGAATTTCCATGGCTTGAAAGTTTTACTGATGAAAGAGTTCCTAAAATTTGGAAACTAAGTAGAAAAGTAAATTTTGAAGATTTTTATGCTTTTTATAATAGTAACTGGCAAAATTTAGAAAAATATCCATTCCTTTCAATATATTTTAAAAATTATAAGCAATTAAAACTTATCAATCATCTTTATCCAATTGTGAGATTTGTGAAAATATTAAACCTTAAACTTGAATATTATTTAACTAGAAAAGTAGCTCACCTAATGAAATTTCATGAATTTATTGTAAATGAATCCCATGAAAATGCTAATTTAAAAACTTTATTTGAAGAATTTGCTTTTGGTTGGAATTATGTTATGGATTATTTTGTTCAATATCAATCAAAAGAATTACCATATAACAAATCTAATAAACCAATTATGAATCTTGAACTTCCTGTTATTTATGGTTTAATTGATCAAAAAGATGCTGGAATTCATTTATGCACAATATTGGATTTCTTAATTAAATTACATAATGAATTTTTAGATAATATTATAGCCATTCCAGTTGGAAAATGTAAAAGTCTCGAATTTTTAAAAGATTTATATTGGGATACTCGAGAGCATAATATTTATTTCATTAAATCAATCAAGATAGCTCAAGCGCAAGATATTAATTTTATAAATTATGAATGGAATGATAGGATTTTAAAGTATAGTCAAAAGAATTTGGAAATGGAAGATATAAATTTTATATTTGATTTACAAAAAATTGAAATCAAACTTGTTAAAAAATTGGTTCTTAACAAAGTTTATTTTGAAATGGAAGATAATCAGCTTTATTTAAAAAAATTTTCATTTAAGCATGAATTATTTCACAATCATTTAAGAATTTTTTTTGATATTAAAAAGTTTTTACCACAAGAATCTATTCAAATGGATACGAATAAAACGTTATTATTTTTAGCAATGTTTCAACCATCAAATTCTTTATTAGCAGCAAATAGTTCATTTAATTCAATTAATTTACCCGATTTACTTTTTTTGTTTGAAATAATTTTTTATTTTATTAAAGAGTTATCAGTTAAAAATAGCGAGTTACTTATTTCAGATTTCGTTAATCAGTGGTTAAAATTAACAAGATTTAATAGCATAGACTTCATTAATGTTCTTAAGAAATTTTCTTTAAAACATATTATAGCATTTTATGAAAAAATTGAAGAACAAGTTGCGAATTCAGTAATTCATAATATTGATGTCAAATTTAAAGTTCTATTAACACAACAAATGAAGGATTCAATTAATAATATTGTAGATTATTATAATCTAAAAAATCGGGCTGATCAACTTATTCCTGCCAAAGCATTTGCTCTTTCTTTAAAAAGATTCATTTATAGATATCTATTAAGTGATTCTAATATAGAAACATTAAGTTTAAATATATATTTTCTGGATTTTACATTAGATTTATGGACTTGTGATGTTGAAGAAGAATTGATTGAAATTTTGTTTCCTTCTTGTTTATTAGTATCTCATGCTTATAATACTTATAACTTCATTACTAATGAAATAAAGGTATGCATTTTATGTTTATATTTCAATGTTTCTTTTAAATAATTATATTAATTATATTAATTATAAATTCATTATGAATCACTAGCACTTATATGTATAATAAATATACTGTACCTGAATGGTTTTTACATATACCGTATTATGGTAATGATCAAAAGCATAATTTACATATTCTAAAAATGGATAATTTATGAATTGTATGAAAATTTTAAAATTTTATAAAAACATATTTTATATATCATATGTCGCTTAAAGCAATTAAAATATAAATATTTGAATTAATCAAATCATTTCAAAATATCATTTAAATGTCATTTGTCATTCTTACAATTATTTGAAATTAAACCAGGCCAAAATTAATGTTAATGCGTACCAAAATTACAAATAATTCTGACCAGCATTAACATCATTGGATCACAGTTAAATTAGATAATAAAAAATACTATGTAACGATGATGACTGACTCATATTAAAGAAAAAAATATGACTTCATGAAATAGAATATGATTTCTTATATTTGCAGGATTATATGTTAAAAAAATCAGTTTGTTTAAAATTATGTCATAGTTATTTTCGTAATGCATAAAATATGTGCTATGACTTATGTTCAAAAAAAATATATGTTTAATTTATTGTAATAAATAAAGTTATGCGTAAAATATTGGGTGTCACACCAACTAATTAAATCAAAAGTATATCAACTAACTATAAAATTTTGAATATTGAAGATTTTTTATCATTTCACAACAATTGAATTTTAAAAACTGTAGTGAACTGTACAGAAATCGCAAATGATTTCCAAAACGATTTGTTTACATTTTGTTTAAGATCTTTCTTAATTTCTTTTTCATTAAAATTTTGCTTGTAAAGAGCTTTAAATTTCACTAAATCTAATGAGGAATATTTAATTTCAGTAGGGGAATTCACAGAAAGTTTGCTTTGTAGATTGAATTTTCTTTGGGAGAACTTCGGCAATTTATCTATTAAATATAATGCTAATTACTATATTTAAAATGTTTCACCTCATTATTAAAATATGGATTTACCTTCAAATTTTTACAGAAGTCTACAGATAGTCAAGAAACAAAGTTACTTCACTTTTTAATATAAAATTTTAAAAATTTGGTAAATATTTTCTTTTTAAGAAGAAATAATGAAATATCAGTCAATTTTTAAAAGTACTAGTATTCCTAACAGATCAGATCAAATCAAAAAATGAATGTAATTATTTTGCGATAGTTCCTAAGAATAATTTCCAACCTAAAGAAAGAAGATAAATAAATATGACTTTCATGGGAATCTTTTGAGTCGAGTTTTTTTAAAAGTAAAATGATTTATAAAAGAATTCGAGCTTTGTGTAATAAAAAATTTGATCATATATAAATTATTAAATATCTGATACATTTAATTAGTCGGTGTGACACCCTAAATTATGATTCATATTTAAAATTATTAGAAATTTTGAATGACGTATCAGAAAAATGATTAAATTTTCTGTTAGTAAAACTTTATTTGTACGCCTATGGCAAGCCGGGTTGGACAAAACTATCAAGCATTGGGCAGGTGAAAAATCAGGCATGGATTGACAAAATATCACCCCGTGCCTGATATTTTACCTGTTCATGCTTGATGTTTTACCTGTCCATGTTTAATATTTGTCTGCCACATGCTTGATGTTTTAACTGTCACGTGCTTGATGTTTTATCTGTACGTGCTTGACGATTTACCTATCCATGCTTGATGATTTACCTGTCCGTGTTTGATGTTTTATGTATAGATGGATCAAACTCTATATTATCACAATATGTGATGTCTTCAAGTTGGCTGAATTTTCTCGGGAAAATTTCCAATATTTATTATATATCTTTATTCAAATATGAAATAATAACTCACTTTATAAGTTTAATTACTAGATTATTTCTAATAAATAAATATGAATTTACTTTTTTTTTTTTTGTAGATTTTTAGGCTACGGTTTCAAGAATAGAAATGGTAAAGTTTCGCATATATTGGAAACAGTATTTTTTTTAATTTTTTTTCTCTATTAACATTTTTTTTTNTTTTTTTCTTTACAGGTTTTATAAAAAAAAATATAAAAAGAAATTTGTTGCGGAACTTACTATTTAGTTGTCCTATACCGTTAGAAACGTTTGTTAACGTTTCTTTTGTTTTATTTTTTTATAGGTTTCGGGATCGGAGTAACGAAATGATAAGTTTCGCAACATTTGTTGCGAAACCTTTTTTAAAAACGTTCATTAACGCTTCTTTTAATTGTTTTTTTTTATAGATTTCGGGTTCGGGTAACGAATTGGTAAGTTTCGCAACAAATGTTGTGAAACTTTTTTTTTTAATTTTTTTTTAATTAGAAACTAGAGAACTTTGGGTACAGTGAGTGAGCTTTAAAAATCAAAATCTTAAAATTGTATATAATTTGGTTAGGAAATTATGTCTTTTGATACAACTTTTTTTTAAATATAAATTTTATAATACATTAGTGCTCTTTAGATACAGTTAGTAAGTTTAAAATATATTAATGATTTTTATTGTTTGTTACAATTAAAATATAAGTT
>QKYT01000025.1:71257-90742 GCA_003550305.1 Glomus cerebriforme
CTTTAATAGATTGTCAAGATTTTGATTCTCAAATAGTTAACTTAAATTTTCAAAGGTAATAACATTACTTATTTTTCATTTAAAGTCTACTCTTCAAATACTAATTTTTTATATTTGATTCAGTTATTTAAATTAGATAATACACTTTGGTGATGAAAATAGTAACAAGCTAATATTCGGATTTATTCATATTATTAAATATATGTTATATTGCATAATATATTTATTTTATTTGGAATACGCAACATAATTATATCTATCATTTTCGACAAAGACTGATTTTTCAAATAAACATGACATGAGATTTTACATACTTATTATGGATTTTAAAGATGTATATTTTTGAATGTTCTATAATGTTTGAAATATAATTTTTGACTTTTATATGTGCCATATTATGAACGCGATATATTGCAGGTACGATAAAAAATAAGTTAGAAAGTATATTTTTATTGCGATTTTTTTGACAAATCTTAGAAATGGAGAATTGGAACCTTTAATAGGCAATGTGGAACTTTTGTGGATGGGTTATTTAATTTTTTTTTTATATTACATTTGTCATACATTTATAACAATTAGAAAATATACGGTGAGAATTTTGAGACTTACTTGTCAATATATTTAAGAAAGTGGTTTGATTCAACAGTTAGATTTCATTGAAATATATAAGTTTTATACATTATATGTAAAATTTAACATACAACAAATTTCAATCATTTTTATTTAATGGCAATAGTAAAACGATATGTTCTGAATAATGCTGTAAATGTAATATATTACTTTTTCATTTGGATCCGAAAAATGTATTAACAAGTAACACGTAATCAGATGTAAAGTTGACAGAATTAAATCATTTGAAATATTTAATTTCGTTAAAAATGAAATAAAATCTTGATCAAACAAATGAAAAGTTTATTTTCTGTAATGATAAGTTGAACGAAATCATTTCATATAGAAATAAAGAAAAAAAACAAATACTTTGCATAACGCGTAAAATATGCAATATCTTCTAATAAGTGATATATATTTTTTTGATAATGTATAAATATATATACTATGACATGTTTAAGTAAAATATGTACTATGACTCATATTTTTTTTATTGAGTTTAAAACTTTATTAACTTTATTATTTTGTATGACGCATAAAATATGTACCATGACTCACAATACACTGCATTGCAATTTTTTTTGTTGCTACTTGTTATATGACGAGTCATAGCATATATTTTACGTGCAAAATATTTCTAATCTATTTATTTATTTATTTCATCGTTACTGAAAATATATAAGAATATTAATTATGATTGTTTATTATATCATTACTTGATCTGTTTGTTTCTAGATATAATCCTGTCCATCTTTTATTTAGTTATTTCTTTATTCGTTTCTTCTTCTTGTCCTTTAGTTCTTTCTTTTTTCCTGTTTATTTTCATTCTTTTGTCTTTCATCGTTAATCCGTAAATCTTCTCTTTTCTTATAACTTCTTATTTCGTTTGTTCCAGATATTTATTTTGAATTTTCTCCGCAATTTTATCTTTAATTAATTCATTATTGTCTATACAATATACTATAATATTTGGTTATTGTATATTCCTTTTTCCGTTATTTGTTATATAATTTTCTCATTTTCTTTTGATACTATCCATTCTGCTTTGTATTTAGTAGTATTTGTCTATATATTCGTCTTTTATTATTTTATTTAATTTTTTATATCTTCCTATGCTTTTATCTATTTTTATAAAATTTTTTTATTTCTTTTTAATTCTTTTTGTTCTATGTTATCAAATTCGTTCTCTATTCTATTCCATTTCTCTTCTATCATATTTTCTTTTAACGTTCTATCATATATATTCCCTATTGGATTTGATCTCTCCCGTTATTCTATTTTCTACTTTTTTTATACCTATACCAATTTACCTAATGTTTTAATTTATTTTCTTTGTGATTATTTGATCTAAATATTTTATATTGCATGATTTTATACTTTTAATACTTTCTGCTTTTGTTTATAATTTTTTTATCGATTATATCTTCTATTAAAAAATTCCTCGTTGTTTATAAAATATTTCTAATCCATGAATATCACTATTAGATATAATAAATCGATATAATAAATTTTAAACACGAGTCATAGTATCATGTATATAATTTATATATTTTGCGTACACGTAAATTATATACTGAATTGAAATAACGTATATTTTATATAAAATAGTACTATAATAAAGTCAATTGAGTCATGATAGTGTCATAGTTCCTTTACATGAGTCACAGTATATATATTTTATAAGTTATAAGTCTAGCATAAAAGAAAATATTATGCCTATACCTAATAAAACTTTATTACAAAAGAAGGTATATATATATGAATCTACTTTACAGATTAAATCAAATAATTACTGATCTTAAATGTTTGATTTATTAAACTGACATCAGTATAACTAATGCTGGCCAAACCTTCTTAAGGCATTATAAAGATCAGCTTAAATGTACTCTTAATTTAGGCCGGGTCTACGTCTGACGTTATGTCAAAGTATTTTTTATTATTACAGTCTTCCTATGGATAATAAGTAGTAATTTTTTTTCCAATTTCAATTTTCAATGTTCTGAATGTGAAAATGTGTAAAATATTATGATTATCAAAAAATATAGATGTTTCTATTGTAGGCATTGTAGAAGAATTTGAATATTTTCAATACAAACATTGTCAAATTGGTCACCTATCATCAGCAAGACTTATTATATATTCTTTTTTATAAGTATAATATAATATTAAAGTTTAAACTAATTCTTCAATGACTCACATTGCTAACCCTGTCCGTTCACTTAAAAAAAATAAAAGCTATATATACTTAAATAAAATTTACTTTATATAAATAAGTGGTCATGACACTGTCATGACACTGAATCCGTGTTTATTGTTTATACTGTTTATACTTGTTTTTCTGTAGGATATTAAAAAGCCTTTAAACATTTTTGCATAATAGTTTATGGAAACTAACTTGATTTATAAATTGTCTTAATAAATGGTTATCACTAAAAAGTGGGTTGGGCGTACTAAAATGACGTCAGGATGATCTCACAATGCATAATTTCATTTTTGTCAATCAATAAATGACTGATTTTTCAGCACGTTCAAATTCTTTTCATACCCTTCAATATTTTTACTATTAACTCTAAAACCCCGTATCCTCTGATATAATCAACAAATATAACTTCTCTGTTCAGAATTCTAATATTAATACTACTATAACTGATCTAAACGCACCTCTTATACCTATACACCCTGATCGGCTGATCCCATACGAGACCCATTTTAATAAAATGTCATCAAATGAATACACTAATAATTCTATTGAAAATCATCAAATAGCAGCAGAAAATGGTAACAAAATTTCACAATATAATTTAGGCAAATGTTATGAATATGGAAATGATGTTGAAAAAAATGTAGTCAAAGCATTTGAATGGTATAAAAAATCGGCCGAACAAGAAATGAATGACGCACAAAATAAATTAGGATATTTTTATGAAAATGGTATAGGTACGAAAAAAGATTTAGAAAAAGCTTTTTATTGGTATCAAAAAGCATCAGAAAATGGTAATAAATTTTCACAATTTAATTTAGCCAAATGTTTTGAATATGGAAATGGCGTTGAAAGAGATGAAGTTAAAGCATTTGAATGGTATAACAAATCAGCTGAACAAAACCATACTTGTGCACAAAACACTTTAGGATATTTTTATAAAAATGGCATAGGTACAGAAAAAGATTTAGAAAAGGGAATTTATTGGTATCAAAAAGCAGCAGAAAATGGAAATGTCTTTTCACAATTTAATTTAGGTAGATGGTATCAGTGCGGAATTGGCGTTAAAAAAGATGAAGTTAAAGCATTTGAATGGTATAAAAAATCGGCTGAACAAGAAATGAGTGATGCACAAAACAATTTAGGATATTTTTATGAAAATGGTATAGGAACGAAAAAAGATTTAGAAATGTCAATTTATTGGTATCAAAAAGCAGCAGAGCATGGGAATAATGAATTTTCACAATATAATCTAGGTAGATGTTATCAATATGGAATTGGTGTTGAAAAAGATGAAAGTAAAGCATTTGAATGGTATAAAAAAGCAGCCAACCAAGAAATGAATGATGCACAAAACAGATTAGGATATTTTTATGAATATAGTATAGGTACAGAAAAAGATTTAGAAAAAGCAATTTATTGGTATCAGAAAGCAGCAAAAAACGGAAATAAATTTTCACAATTTAATTTAGCCAAATGTCTTGAATATGGAAATGGTATTGAAAAAGATGAAGTTAAAGCATTTGAATGGTATAAAAAATCAGCGGAACAAGAAATGAGTGATGCACAAACCAAATTAGGATGTTTTTACGAAAATGGTATAGGTACAGAAAAAGATTTAGAAAAAGCAATTTATTGGTATCAAAAAGCAGCGGAAAATGGTGATGAAATTTCACAATTTAATTTAGGTCAATATTATTACTATAAACATGGTGCTGAAAAAGATAAAGTTAAAGCATTTGAATGGTATAAAAAATCTGCTGAACAGGGACATAGTGATGCACAAAACACTTTGGGTGTTTTTTATGTAAGTGGTATAGGTATAGAAAAAGATTTAGAAAAGGCTTTTTATTGGTACCAAAAGGCAGCAGAAAATGGTAATAAATTTTCACAATGTAATTTGGGTTATTGTTACCACTATGGAAATGGTGTTGAAAAAGATGAAGTTAAAGCATTTGAATGGTATAAAAAATCAGCTGAACAAAAACATACTTGCGCACAAAACAAATTAGGATATTTTTATGAAAATGGTATAGGTATGGAAAAAGACTTAGAAAAAGCAATTTATTGGTATCAAAAAGCAGCAGAAATGAATTACAATGATGCACAATATAACCTTGCATTATTATATGAAAATGGTGAAGGAACAGTAAAGAATTTAGAAAAAGCCTTTTATTGGTATCAAAAAGCAAGAGAAAATAATGAAGTAATCTCTAATATTAATGAATTGTGTAAAGAATGCAAACAACCATATGTTAATTATCGTTGGTGTCAACAATGTAATACTAAACGATTTCAACAAGATTTTTCAAAATGGACCAGTAAAAATGAGTTTATTGATAAATTTATTCAGGAAGCACAACTAAATGCTAAAAATAGTTATGAAGTTTTAGAATGGATACCTTATAATAAATTAAAAAATATTGATTTTCATGATAGAGGAGGATTCAGCGAAATTCATAAGGCTATCTGGTTAGATGGACCTATTGATAGTTGGAATTTTGATAAACAACAATGGAATAGATGGAATTTCCAACCTGGTTATGAAGTTATTCTTAAAAGTCTTTATAACTCATCAAGTTTAGACGATAAATTTTTAAATGAGGTATGATTATACTTATATTGGTTTAGTTTTTTTTTATTTTTTTTTTATTAATATAAGTTTAATTATTTATATAGTGGAAAAATCATTATAATTGTCAGAAAAATTCATTTTCAAAATTCATTCAATTTTTTGGAATTACTCACGATCCAAATAATTTAAATTATATGATAGTAATGAGTTATGCAAAAAAGGGAAGTTTAAGAAAATGTTTATCTAGCATAATTAAATGTAAATGGCAAGATAAATTAAAATTATTGAAAAATATTATTTTAGGACTTAAGATAATACATGAATCAAATCTTGTTCATTGTGATTTTCATGATGGTAATATTTTGATATCAGATAATTATAATGAAACATATATTATTGATTTAGGATTATGTAAACCTGTAAGCAATATACATATACAAAATTCTATTAATAGTAATTATGGAGTTTTGCCTTATATGGCACCTGAAGTATTAAGAAACAAACCCTATACTTCAGCAAGTGATATCTATAGTTTTTCAATGATAATGTGGGAATTTACATCGGGTATTCCTCCATTTCATGACAGAGCACATGATCATCAACTTGTTTTAAGTATTTGTAAAGGAGAACGCCCTGAAATTATTAAAAATACCCCAAAATGTTATATAGAATTGATGGAAAAATGTTGGGACTCAGATCCTTTCAAAAGACCAACTATAACAGACCTTGAAAATATTATAACTCAGTGGCTAAAATGTGAATACTATGAATTAAATGATGAAGAAGGTAGAGAAATTATAGAATCAAAATATGCTAAAGGTCTTGTTGAACTAAGAAATGAAATGAATGAATTTATAAAAGCAAATAGGGCTTTAGCACAAGAACAAACTAATACTTTTATACAATTTCATCCACAAGCATATTATACAAGTCGCTTGCTTACTGAAATTTTAGAACAAAATAATTCTGAGTGTTTGGATTGTATAATTGAAGATTAGTTATTTATTATAGTTTAATATTATTAGTTATTATTTATTCAATTACTTTATTATTTTATTATAAATAATATTATGCTATGTATTTTACAGCTTTTATAATTTTATTATTAAGTAAAAAGGATTTAAAAATATAATATTTTTACTTGAATGGTATAAGTTAATTTTATTGACCTGAATTATTATTTTATTAAAAAAAGACATTAATTATATAATTACATTGCTATGCTTATTATGCATTATATTAATCTATTAATTTACTAATTTATTTAATAATCACTTCATACAAGAGCGAGAGAAAATCATCAAACAAATTTAAATAATTTTACCTTATTTATAATTATTATTTATAATTATTATTTATTATTCAGGAAGGGATCAATGATTATTTTAAATGCTATAGTTAGTATAGTAAGTAAATAGTTTCACAATTGAGAATTGTATATTGTGAAATCAATGTACAGTATATTTGTAATGGTGGGCCAGATTTTCTCAATTATATGATGAATTTAGAAAAGGAAAGAAAGTGGTATTCTTTCCTAAATCTCGATTTTTTACTATATCAACATCTACCATGTTATATATAGTGTATAAAGTAGTATATTTTATTTTAAGCCTTAATTTCATCATCAGGCATCAACTATCATTTAAATAAATTAGTAAATTAGTACCATTATCCGGCAAAAAAATTATTACGTCTAATTTTATAGCAAAAAATATTTTCTTCTGGATAAAAATTGGAAATAATAAAAGTGTTTTTAAGTCTTTCTAAATTACTTCAAATTTCATCATAATCATTTTCAAGTACTACTCAAATCAATGATCAGCTTTTTTAGGTGATTGATCACTATTCTTGTATAAAGAGATAGTAAAAACTTCTGGCTAATCAAATTTATCGTTTATGGATATAAATAAAAATACGGTCAATTTGATTATTAGAGCTTTATAGCAGTTTAAATATCTACTGTATAATTAATTTATTTTAAAGATAAAAATATTCATGAATGATTCACTACAAATTTGACTTACCAAGAAAAACCCGCAGTTAACTGTGGTACTCAATACTATTAAAATCATGTAAATTTTCATGATCATTAAACCAAGTCGTGCTCTGTCCTGAATTTTTTATTTAAAACATCAAAAATATCAAAAACTGAAATAATGAAAATGAAAATATAATTCAACTATAACATAAGTAATCATTTTGATATTTTTCATGTGAAAATTTAACTAAAATTTGTTAAACTTTGGATGCTCTCATTATTCTAATTAAGAGTCATAGCTTTACGCGTCATGTATGAAAAATTTTATCATATAGTCATGTTGCAATGTTTAATGTTTATGTAAGTCGAGTTATGAATAATTTTAGTCACGCGCAATGTATATAATTCTTTCTTTAATGTATCAAATTCAAATCCTAATATACAATTTAATGTTTTTTTTTAAAAAAAAATAGACAAAGGTGGGTTTGCTACAGTATATTCAGCAATGGGATGTATGGACACTGTATGGACCATTACATTTAAACATTTTAATATGGATAAAATAGCAGTTTCAAAAATGAACTTATTGTAAATGAAGATAGCACAGTACCACATACAGATACAATTAACCACTGCTTATTATACACATTTGGAAAATGTACACAAAGCTGTTGCGCCATGTGTGATCAACTATTTGTGCTTCTTGAACATTTAATTGTGGTACTTCCAGAGAATTTTTGAACTACAATTGAAGAATCACGTAATAAACTTTATTATTTTCTTGGACACCAAGCAAGAAAAATCCATCTGAATAATCAATTTAAAGCAAAGCTTTAGAACTTGACGATGATGGCACAATTCTAGTATGTGATTATAAAATAAAGATCTTACCTAAAAGTGCCTGCGAAACTAAAGAACAGTTCTTTGAAAAACGTGGCTGGACGTTTTACACGATTTTTGTTTTTACAAAATGTAATGATTCACAATTAAATATACAAGCATTTGACCATTGGTCAACTGATACAAAGTTGGTTTACTGTGTTATCCTTTGATGCCATTTTTGAAACGTTAGATCCAAAACCAAAGTGGATCAAAATTTTTCTGATAATGGCGGCCATTACCACAATTTGGAATTAATGACCATTATTGCAAACTGGAATAAATGATATGGAAATGACATTCATGTATGGCATTTTTTTGAGCCTGGAAAGACAAAATCTAGTTTGATTCGCATCATGCGCAGGTAAGTTTGATAAAATATTGATTTTGTCCACAAAGTACTATATAACAGTAAATTATCAATACTGATTTCCTTTTAGATAGCTTATTCCATCAAGAGATATGTAAATGTCAGATATAATGTAGATAATGGTGAGAAAATAGAAGACGTGATAAAGAATATTGGCAGAACTTCTGTTGCTCATCTGGAACCAAAACGAAATCATGTACCTGTTAAAACTATATCCAGCGTTACCAAATTATCATATTTTGAATGTCTAATTGAAGGTCCATTTGTCAGATATATTCAGGCTCAAACTTTACCACATATAGATGAATGGTCATGTTATTCTTCAACTGACATCTCAAAGTTAATTGATGAATCTTTGCACAAGCCAACTCCTGATGTTTCTACTCATACCAAACCAAATTTGCCATGAAATCCTATAGTTCAAATTAAAGGTATGTCATAGATGTAAAATATATTTATTCAGATAATAAAAAAATAATTTTTTTTTCTTTTACAGATATAGCAAATAAAAGCATGTTGGAAATTGGAAATAATACCCAAATCTGTCCTACAGGTAGGTACAATCAGACTGTCTCAGTAATGTAAGTCTTTTTTTATACAAATTATAGTTTAGGAGTTACTCTATTATTATAGACATAAGCGATAAATTTCAGTTAGAAAATGGGTGGGCGCTCAAGAGTAACCAGAGATATGGTCAAAGGGGTAGTGGAAAGCATATAATAGTAATAGTAAAAGCTTATTTAGAAGGATTTTTTTTAGCAGAAAATGTAAACAAAACAGACCAAATATCTGCAAAAGATATGGTTATAGAGCTAAATAAATTAGCAGAAGAAGGTGAAATTTAAAAAGACAAGGTACTAAAAATAAAAACAATTGAGAATTGGTTTACAAGATATTCTGCAAGCTTATGTAAAGAATTAGTAGAACAAAGAACTAGTACTTTAAAAGATTTTAATGAATCATCAATCGAATTCCTGACATTAACCAAACACAAATGTGTAATATTTTTATGATTTTACTGAATTTTTGTGCAATATAAATTGAAGATATGTTATGATCTGCTTTGTACAGATTGAGGTTCAATTTGCTGTATTTTAGTAGGAGAAAACTCTATTGTATAGTATGTGGTATTATAATTATTTAATTCATTAATTTTTTTCATGTGTTTTCTTAATTCTTATGTACGTCCAAGCATTTTACACATATCACTTATTTTCAATATTTTAAATAATCTTTTATTCATTAATATTAATTTTNAAAATTACATAAATTTATTTTTAGTTAAAATAAAAGTTTTAAATTGTAAAAATTGGATTTGAATATTGAAATTATATCTTCTACTAAATAATAAANTAAAAAATTAATGTTTTAACTATATGTTTCCCAAAATAATACCATAGCTACTTGTTTCAGATTTATCATATATCTATTTCTAAATTGATCGATTCTGATTTGTTGTTATAACCATCAACCTTACTTTATTGTTTACTTTTGTTTAATATTATTTCTTTCTTTTTTTGTTCATAATTCATATTTTCTTGGATTCACTTTAGATTTTGATATATACTTTAAGTTGTAAAATTTCCTGTTTTGAATTTCCTTTTACGTTTGTTTAATCCATGAAAGCAGTATGGTTTATTGTATGTTGGCTTGTTCTGCTTATTATTTGTTTGATCATTTCCATATTCTTCTTTCAATTCCATTTAATTTTCTACTATATTGTTGGTAAAAGAGTAATTGCCAATGGTGAGAAAATAGTTAATAAACTTTTCTTTTGTTCAACCCATCTCATACAGTGAATCCTTCAATAATTTTTTGATATATTATTTTGATTATTTTAAACATTGAAAAATATAAAATAGTTTGATAATAATTTTTTTTATTAGGATAAATGATTTTTTTTAAGCCCAATTGAACGTGCAATATGCCTCCTTTCAGCATCAAGTTATCCAACATTCTGTTTTAAAATGTCCATTATTGGTCTTACTATTTTATTCTGCTGATATTTCTTCTTAGTGCCTTTTTTATCATCTGTTTGCTGACTGGGTTATGAAGCTTTTCTTATGTCCATAAAAAGAATCCAATTTTAATAAATGGGTTACTTTCCTATTAACGATTATTCCAATTAAATCATTTTTGATTTTTTTTTACAATAGCTTCTATGCTTTAATAAAATCACTTTTAAAAATCATTATTTAATCTTCACTTTCTCCAAATTTTTGTATGTGTTGGTGGTGTTGGTACGTGAGCTCATAAATAAAGTAGTCAATAAGCATATAAGGAAATGGAAAGGGAATTCTAATCTAAATCAAACCAGCCAGATCTGACCGGTCTTTCCTTGCCTGATACGAAGAAGACCTCCATAATACAGTATAAGGAAGAGAAGAGGAAGTTTAAAGGAATTTAAAAAAGAAAATACCAAACCCGCCAGATAGAAGATACTCAACTAACTGACTGGTATTACTGGTTTCCTTGCCTGATAGAGGAAGACCTCATATGCAGTATAAGGAAGATAAGAGAGAGTTTGAAGAGTAGATGTTAAAATGGTAGGGAGGAAATAAACTGGAGGAAATAAACTTAGGATAATAACTAGGATTTTAAAATAAGGCGAATGAGCTCTAAGGAAGATGATTAGAAAAATAATGTGGAATTTTGAAAAAAAGGAAGTATTTATATAATTAAAAATGAGTCAAAATCACCAATAATACAATAATAAACTAAGCATGATAAGTCACATCACGCAAAATTCNNATCATTCTATTAGTTCACATAAAAAAAATTACTATAGTTTGTTAATGACTCATGATTCCTTACTAATATTCATAATTGATAAATTAATTATGATTAAAAAAAAATCAATTAATAAATTAATATAATTAATTATTATTTTGAAGTTTCGTCTAGTTCTGCCAGATTACTTGTTATAATAATAATAATAATGAAATATGAAAGTACATCCCACTAGAAAGCGTTCGCGTATTTTTTTTTCATAATTTATTAATTTTTTCAAAAAAAAAATATATATTTGCATAAAGTAATGTCAAATTAGCTGATATCTTTACGAGTATCGATGATTGATATAATTGATATCCACTAAATATTCTTCAGCTGAAAAGATTAAATATTGTAACTGCGGTAATTAAAATTAAATAAAGATACTATTACTTTTATTCAACTATATTGGTGACGTTATTCAGATTATACAAAACAAATTATCCAGTTACTCCTAAAGTGATTGCATTAGTAAGAAAGTCTATTTTTTGTGTAAACTGTAAAATATGAATATGACATGTTTAATTTAAGATGGGGTGGGGTATCAAAATTTCTCACGATTATGTACAGTACAATCATGCATATTTGTACTTAAATTAGAAAACACCTTTTTTTTGTCCGATATGTATATATTTTTAACAACAAAGGTTCGTGTTTGAAAAGTTTTATTATTAAAACTNAAATTGATAAATATTTTATAACAATCAATTTGCACTATTATTACATGATTATTTTTTATTAGGGAATAAATTTTATCAAACAAACAATTATTTACTAATAATGGAATATGTAGATGGTGGTACCCTTCGAAGCTACTGTATTTGAATAAAATATCAATAAACTTACTTGGGATAACAAATATAACTTGGCATACCAGTTGGGTCGTGCTGCATCATGCTTAAATTGTACACCGTGACTTGGTAAATATTATAATTGTATTAAATGATAAATTAGTATTGTAAATTTATTAATATATTTATTATAGCATTCCTGTAATGTATTGGTTCATCAGGATGTCATCAATATTGGCGGACTATGATTGTGATTTAGACGCTTCTTCAATAGTTTTTGATAACCAAAGTTATTTGGTATGGTTCCTTATATTGATCCCGAAATATTAACCAACAACAAAAACCAAATAAAATTAGCGATGTATATAGTGTTTGTGTATTGCTATGGGAAATATCAAGTGGAACCCACCATTTTTATGAAGAGACAAATAATATTGGTTTAATTTATGAAATTACACAAGGTCAGAGAGAAACAATTGTTCCCGATACTCCTAATAATTATAGGTTTAATGATTTTAAAAATAAAATAAACATTTTATATGTATTAGCAGTTACGCGTATTTTTAACATGATGTATATTTATGGGAAACTTTAATTTTTATTCAAAAATTTAATTTTTATTTTATTTTATAGGCTTTGCAAAAACTGTAATCAAGAATTAAATGACTTCAACAAGTCATATTGTTATAAATGCGGATTTCCTGTCCGTTGCAAATTTGTCAATATGTTTATGAAAAAATAGAAACAAAATTTTGTCCAGAATGTGGCGAGTACACAAAGGGATCTGCATCCACTAGCAATTACTCGAAAAATACTCTTAATTATTCTAAGGACCAGATTAAAAATCCTAAAAAAAAGAGAATTAAAAGAAATCGTCCACGCAGTTAATGACAAATATAAAGATAAAGATATGAGCTTAAACCAAAGGTTTAATAATGCAAAAGAAAAACATAATCAAATTCGATCTTTTTGCATTAGAAAATCTAAAATAATCAAATAAAAAATAAACAAGTAATTTATTAATTTATTTATTTATTATTTTATTTATTTATAATTTTTAATCAGTTTATCCAATATATTATTAATAAATTTCATTTTTTTTGAAAAGATTTTAACGGTTAGTGTCATGGTGTACGATCAAACTAAAGCAAAAGGTATTTTATATCCAAACGCTATCACCAAAAAAGTAGAATTCGATGAAGATGAAACATTAAATATTTAAAGATCAGGTAAAAATTAATATATTTATTGCTTTATTATTTTAATTATCATATTTTGTTATTTGTTGACTAATAAATATATAAATACATAGTTCCCATACATTGAAGGTGCAACAAATTGCTGTTATAAGATGCAAGAGGTATTGCATTAAACTTGAATAATTTTACTCACGTTAACAACTTAGTAGCAAAAAAATACAAAATTTCTTTGGTTTTTAAGGTATTATTTTACTATTTTAGTATATCTGATATAAATACATTAATTAATAAATTACTAAAAATATGGGCGTAATTTATTTTTAGAATTATGATGTTTAATCCAAATCGTCAGATTCAGAAATATATCCAAGTAAAGAACAGAAAACCATAACACAATTTTGGAAGATCATTCTCTCGTCAAATTTATGTTTCGGATGATCATTTTCACACCTCCAAACAGAATCATTTTCAAACTTCTGATTATTTTAATACTCTTAAAGAATCTTGCAAGATGCATGATGATTTCTAGAGCAACTGAAAATTTTAAGGATGGTTTCTCTAGAGCGGAAAAGTGTTGTGCAAATTAGGCAAAATATGAAAAGAACAAGATGACTAATGAATTCTTAACGCATTTAATTCATACTTTCACACTTGGAATTATGCTTCTTACCTTCTACATTATCAATCAGATTGTGGCTATCGGTAGTTATGTCATGGTACGGATTAAATTATATGGAAAATATAATTGTTTTCACATTTCCCCATCTCATAATCCTTATTTTGTTTAGGTGCATGAAAGTTTAGATATCGATGTTCATGGGAGAAAATCAATTTCTATTCATAATATTATAGATAAAGAGAAATTAGTTATTTCTATTGAGACCGGTGAGATAAAAAAGAATTCTGAGAAGGCGTGTAAGAGGCATCGCCAATTATTAATACAACTGAGTGTTCTTGACTGTGTAATAAAGGAACTTTTTCTAAAGCTAGGGTGCAAACTGATTGGAAAGTTATATCTACCAAAATCAAATGATCTTGATGTGGATAAATGGAAAAAAGGCATTAAATTAGAAAAGTGGCAGCCAAGAATCGTGATGACTTTAGTTGTAAAAGAATACAAGAATTAAAATAATTAGGGTTTTTTCATCATGAAAATAGCGATATATTCGCCATTTTTATATGCTAGTTACACTTCTGTAGCAATTTAATAATCTTGCATGAAATGCTTGAATATAATATTTTTCATAGCATTGCTTGAATATAAAAATACTATCAAATATAACCGAACTTTGAAGTATAGAAATAAATTACCATTATTATAGACGGTCATGTGAATCGATCACCTGAAATGTGCAGTATCATATACCGCAGTATAGTGGCATGCTCGAGTATATTACAGTCTATTGATAAACCTGGCTAAGAATTTATCTGTGTTACTTGTGTAATTGTATTTTTACCTAAAGTTCTTCATTAACATTAATATTCTGAATTCTAAAAGTCAAGTGATTAAGATCTGCCAGCTTATAAAAGGATCCATTATATGGTCTAATCGTGAATCATTGTCGATATAAAACCATAATTGCCTTTAAATGATAGTATTTAAGCGTAATACAATTCATCGTATGATCTTATTATGGATAAAATAGTAGTAGCAGCTTGCGTATCTTATCACAGTTTTCCCAAAAGTTATTGATTAACTCAATAATTATAAAAAAAAAGCTTAAAAACTGGAATTTCAACAATCTCAAATCGATTAAAATAGCTTTTTAGTCTTTATTATTGTCAGAAAATTTGAATTTTTATAAATCTCAATAATACAGTATTTCAAGTAACACATTAATTGCAAATTTCTTTTTTCATTGCTCATGAGACTTCTTTACACGATTTGACTATTAAATCTTACCAAAGTTTATAAAGGTGGATGCTTTTACGATAAATTATTTTTTATTTTACAAATTTTGACGATGAGATTAACGTGAAATATTATTATTATTATTTTTACTGATCAAAAGTTGAATCTGCAAAACTATCAAAAAAAGATGATAGAAATTGGACTATTAAATTTCAAACAAATAAAACAGAAAATATGGCAATTTTTAAATTTATAAATCTTATAAAATTTGAAATACTTCACATTCTTCTATAGTAAAATGTTCTTCATTTCTAATTGATTTCTCATAATAAACTTTTTTACTCCCATTAAATCCAAGTCCCCATACATAAAGGTCACTAAAACCAAATGCTGGACCGTACCAAGGGTGATTGAATATAGCTTTATTCTCATCCATCACACGACTTAAAATATAATTTTCAATACTATCATTAAAAGAGAATATAAAACTATCTTTAGTATTGCTATAATTGCCATTAGATTTCCATTCAATTGGATTATATCCTCCAAGAATTTCATTACTATCTTTTAATTTAACGATTGTTACAGTGCGAGATTGATTATCACAAATCTCATGAAATTTATCACATGTAAGTCCATCACGAGATCCGCGAAATAATAATTTAAATTCATATGGAGAAGTTAATCTATCTATAATTTCTAATCTATCAATCCATTTTGAGATTAATTCAGTATGTTGATAAGTAATAATTTTTGAATCAATTTTTTTAGTTATATTAAGTTTTGATTTATCACTTGGTTTGCTATCAGGATCCAAATGATTCAAAAGATTTAAAAATGTCTTTATTAATTCACTTCTTAATTCTTTTGGTAGAACTTTTCTATAAGGATATACTTTATCCGAAAATTCTTTAGAAGTTAANTTGTAAAATCTGACAAACGGAATACATTGTTGTAAAGTTTTTTTCAAAGTATTGAAATCTTCTTTTGAATAATTTGTGATTTCTGAGGAAAGTTCTGGATTTTGAGCAAGTCCCCATTTAAGCACATATTCCCAAACTTGAATATCGCCCATTTGAATATTATCATTTTGAATAATTGAAACTAAAAGCTTCTCTGGAATTGAAGATAAATTTGATGAGATAAGTATCTTATCTGGCTCTTTGGAAATTAAATCATTACAATATTTTTGAAGTTCCAAAAAAGAATCATTTTCAAAGCTTGTTTGATATATCAAATTAAAATTCTGCTCTAACCAATTTGTTTTGTTTTTAATTAAAAATGATTGTAAATATATAATTAACTCCTGAAGACCAAGTTCACTAGCTGCAAATAATACTTTAATTATATCCGAATTATCATATTCTTTCAAATAAAGTTTTCCGCCATAAATATATCTAAAATAAATAAAAAATATATTTATAAAATGTTCTATTAAAAATAGCAACTATTTATTATTTAATAATTTTAATTATTATTACCTTAAAATTATTTGAAAAACTTCAGGTGAAATAGTTGGTAATTTAATATGTGTCAAAGTACCATCATTTTTCTTTTTATTAGTTGACAAAATTCTTCGCAAATAAGGAGAACGATAATATAAAATAACCATATGAGCACGAAATACTTTTACATAAGGATCATTACCAACTTCTATAGTAATATCATAATATTCTTCTTCATTTAAAATTTCAAGTAAATTTTGCGATAATTTTGTCAAAAGTTCATTATCATCCATTTTTATGATTTTTTTTTTCAGTAATAAAAAAGTAGGAAGTAATCCTAATTTGTCGAATTTGCAACTTTATGTTGTTATTGTAGTCGTACAAAATTAGCCTGGAACACGTGACTAAACAATTTATTGCGTAGAATATGTGATCAGAGTAGATCGCTGTCATTTATCTTTGGCCCAAAATTTGTCAATCTATATAACTAAAAAAAATTGTTCATACTTAAATATTACAATATGTATAAATGATTAATAATAAATGATCTAATTTTGGTAATATTTTTGAAATTTTTCTAGAGCATTGGGAAATATTTATTGTGCAAATTAGAAAAAGTCATAACTATAAAATTTTTTTAATTTTAAAATAGTTAAGAAATCAATGAAGAGGAAATTATGATTTGTATTTATATTTATTGGTATTTTTTATTATTATTTTGTGATTATTTATTCATATATATTTATGTGTTTCAAGAAAAAAATTTAGTTAAAACTTCAACATAAAGTTGATTCCTTGATTTACGTCGAGTATAATGAAACCTAAAAAATTCTGTAATGTAATAGGATTATTTTGTAACATTAGAAATCTAATTAAACTTAGGATGATAAAGTCGCTTATAAATTGGCTTGTGCAGTTTCATGTTTGTATAATGAAAGAATTATGCAAAGTGATTTGTAATATATTATAATACATGTAATGGGCTCATAACGTTTAATATTACCGAATTTATTTTTTATTTCATAATAGTACCCTGTTACTACCCTGATAACATACAATACTGTTAATTTTTATTTGATTTAAAAAGAACAACCCAAAATACAAATTTTAAAATAAAATGAGCGATATATACAGGGTTAAAATATTGCTATGGGTGATACCTAGTGATTAACCACCTTTTTTGTGTCAAAGGTGAACAATAATGATATTAATTTAGCTTTAAATATTGAACTTCCTGATATTCCTGCCACTTATGTTAACCTTTATACTGTACAAGTAAATATAATCTTTAAATGTTATAAGAATTTAAATGTTATTATTTCAATCTAGTAGAATTAATATATTTTTTTATTAAAATGTTCCCAATTATGATTGAATTAGTTGATCGATTAAAAAATTTTACATCTGTAATAATGATCGTATCGTAAGAAATGATAATATATCTATTGGTAGTTTTACTTCAAATGAAGCAGAAGAATGAAATAGACAATAATTAGTAAAACATATTGATAAATTAATTGATTTTGTTACTATGAAATTAAATGAAGAAAATGAATTGAAAAAGAATGTGATTGATAAAAATCGTACATGAGTTTATCAGAAATTTATAATTTTGTATCAAAAATTCACCAAATTTTATTTTTTTTAACTGGTATTTTAATCAATTAAGAATTGAAACTAATGGTATAAATAAGAAGCAATCAAAAGGCAACAAATTTAGGATATAGAGATGCTCAATTTAATTTTAGCTTATACTGTATGTATGAACATGATTATAAAGTAATGAAAAATGCAATTTATTTAGTTTATTACTAGCCGTAACCCAATGCTGAGTGAAAAAAATATATATATATTGGCTATATTAAATAAACAATATTTTTCTGACAGTCCTGATGATTCTCGCATAATATAAGAACTTTAATATGCTTATATGATCAAATATAGAATATTATGAAAAACTGCCTATTTTAAATTTTTTTTCATGTGATTTATCAAAAAAAAATCAATAAGTTAATTAATCACGTCACCTATCAGTTTGCCGCATTATGCAATTTCATTTATTTATACATACAGGGTCTCCGACAATTTTTTTTTTAAAAATAATTTGCAACGTGTGAAGTGATTTATAATAAATCCAATATTCCAATCCATATGATTATAATTCGATATACAGTTCTAACAGTTCTAGTATGTCAGTTTTTCTTTTTTAACGATATGTTTTTTTATTTCTGACTTTTGATCATATGAAAAAATTAGAAATTGGTCAGTTTTATGCTTACAAAAAGATTTTTTTTTACTAATGACTTTCTTTTAAGATAATTTTTTAAAAAAAAAATAATTATTAAATTTTATAAATTTCTAACTATTAAATTGAGTATCGCTAAGGTCACTGAGATTACCAGCATTAGGATGGAATTTCGGACCAGAATTGACATATGTACCCAAATTTTTACTAGGCAATTTTCAATTAAAAATAACACGTTTTTTTTATCGATTGATTTGTTTATTTACTACACTAAAAGGACACTTTTTATTACAAAATATTTTAAAAATAATTTCATAAATTTTTCTATGCCAATAATAATAATTATTTTTCCATTCCCTAATTTCTTTATGAATAAATTTTCGATTGTTAAATCAGAAATAAATAATTTACAGTCCAATTACTGCACCGTAGATACCTAAATTGAAAGAATAAACAATCACATGAGTATAAAAGGCAACTATAAATAGTCACTTCCCCAACAGGTTTGCTAGAAACCGATCATTATATTCCGAAAGAATATAAAGCATTGATACCAGCCCACGCTTCTCT